>VOSG01000308.1:5163-43717 GCA_009761265.1 Halicephalobus sp. NKZ332
TGTCTTCGCTCTCTTGACGACGGTCTTCAGAATCCAGTGGCCTCGATGGAAGATGCTTTCTCAACTCTCCGGAACTGAAGAATATCGAGATTGCGGAAGGTACGGCAGAGTGTCGGAAGCGGAGGGGATCAAGATCTTCAGATTCGACGCTCCTTTGGTGAGTTTTGTTCTTTGAAAAGTTCCTCAAATCTTACCTAAAACTGTCGAGAACATTTAAAGAGGTCTTTTGATAATGATCTATATTGAAATGCATGTTTAGCTCTTCACGAACGTGGACCATTTCTCGAACTCCATCGACAGAGCTATCACAAGGTGCTCCTGTCCGGGGATCTCCCCTCTTCATAATTTCGTCCTGGCGCCGACTCCGAAGCAGACCAAGCATACGAATACATCTTTCGTCGCGAGAATTTTCGCCTCGAATAAGGACGAATACGCGAAATCAAATCAGAGGAGAGTCGGCGAGGTTGAACACCTCGTTATCGACTGCTCCGGCTTCACTTTCATTGACTTCACAAGTGTGTCGGCCTTGATTGATGTCTTCAAGAGGCTCCAAAAGAAAGGAATTTCTGTATATTTCGCCGAAGCCAAGGGTAAGGATGAGTTTTCTTTGTCTTTAATTCTTTCATATATAATAACTATTTCTAACGATTCTACATATAGCTTGTTGTAATCATTTCAATGATTTTAATTTCCTCCTTCCAGCTCCTATCCGAGACACTTTGGAAGCCTGTGGATTCTACAACACCATCCCGAAGTCCAATTTTTACCCGACAATCCACGACGCCGTCTTGGCAGCTTGTGACCAGAGGAAGAACAAAAGTCTCTCTGCTGCCGTGGAATCTCCCAGAAACGAGAAGCACTTCTTCATCGAGGACGGACTCCTGAACCTCCCGACTTCTCCAGTGGAATCCAGACAGAATCTGGATTCGCTCCAAATCGGCTCCCTCGACGGATGGGAATCGAGTCGACGTCTAGACATTCAAGACGATTTGTAAATTGTATTCGATATCATACTTTTGTACATATTATCACGCTACCATAAAAGTTTGAGATGAAAACTGTTGCTAATTGTCTCGCCTCGAACACTCATCTTCTCATTTCAAGAATATTTATAAGAATTCATTTTTATAATTGTTTTTTTTTATTTGGATTTCGCGCCAAGTTGGCAAATTCTCGAATACCGTAAAAGACGAAAATAGTTCCTTACGAAATCGTTCCGACGTAAATGCTAGAAATCCTTGTTTTCACACGCTATTTCTAAAAACTTCGTCAAACTAAGTTTCTAATCTTTGAAGTTTATTTTTGGAAATGAAGCGAGTGGGATTGTTCGCTTATAGTTTCCCCGAAGAGAAATAAATCGCATGGAAACTGTCAAATTAATTAGAGTAGTAATCTTGTAAAAGTGACCGAAGCGGAATTAAATTGTAGTATTTTTTGAGGAGGTGTGGGGTTGTTAAGGGTGGTGACCTGTTGTAGAATTATTTTCCGAGTGGAAAGATTTATATAAAAAGAAGCTGGAAATCTGAAGAGTCGTTACTTTAAGTAAAACTTATTGTAATAGAGTTTCAAAGAATTTTCTCGACAAGAGTTTGAAAAAGTTTCTGTAAGACCCGAAACTATAGAATTTCGTGCTCCCTTCCTAGACACATCCCACATACTCCAGATCTATCAGAACCACTAACTTGTCAGACCTATCAGACCTGCCAGACCACACATCTTCTGTGCTTCCATGGGGATCCAAAACATAGAGGTACGACTAGTGACCGCAGGAACTATAGTACAGAAACTTTCGTGATAAAACTACGAACTTGTGATTTCTCGATCAAAGAATGGAAAATCCGATTGTTTTTCTTAAGTACATCTAAATTTTTTTTCTACAGTGATATAACCCTATTTTGATTAGTTCTAGAAAATATGAGTCAATTTAGAAAAAAATTATCTAATTGTTGCTGAACAGGAAAAAACTCATTTTTTTATTCGAGTACATTTTACTTTTTTCATATTTATTTCCATGTATCTATGATTCCATTTTCACTTATTTTAAGGAATAGAAATTAACGAAAGATTTTAATCAAAAAATGAGAAAATTATCCAATTAGTCTTGAAACAAAATATTCCCCATATTCTGGACGACTTCAGATGGATGCTTTTTGACTATTTTTTGTAACATACTTCTCATAAAAACGAAACATTCCCTAAAAATTCCATAAATGGATTAATTTCCAAAGTTCATCAAGACATCCTCGAATCCAAACTTTTTTGAGTCATGACCTTTTAACAGCATCCATCAGTCCTCATTAAAGCTAAATGAACATTGTACTTTCATTTAGACGCGCTGGAAACTTTCTTTTCCCAGGCAGACGTCACAGAATGACCGATCTTTACGTCACTGACTTGTACTTCCCTTTCACTCCCCCTTCCTGTTCTATCCTTACTTATTCCCTCACCTGCCACCATCACCTTCTCATCCACTACACCGCTTTCCTCTTATTTGTTACTCTTCTTCTGTTATATTGTTATAACTTTAATTTTTCCCTTATTTTAACCATTATTTCTGTCTCTACCTGCTACACTTTTATTGTATGTACTTATTTTCCTCCTTTTCTTTATCTTCACCCTCCTTTGCACTTGTTAATCCCTTCTTGCCTTTCCCTCCTTTATCACGCATTATTGCTCATCTCTCTCACCCTCTTATTTCTCCCTTCGTACTGTTTATCCCTTTATCCCTATTACTTATCTTACGATCTCATTATCCCACTACCCACACCACCTTTATTACCCCATTACTCGGCTACTTTTCCTCTAATGTTTTACGCATGTTACCTCGAAATTAAGATTTTCATGGGGCTGATGACAATATTGTTTATCTCGTCATGGGACTTTCGGGAAAAAACGAAAAAACAGCTACAAATAAATTTTGTAGTTATTATTAGTTGTCCATTTTTGGATCTATTCCTAGAAGGACTCAACAACGTGGTCCTTCTTTAATCCCTTTCCGGAATGACGAAGATTGGGGTTCATGTTTTGTAAACTTGATCGGATTAATTTTTGCTTTCTAAGGATTAAGTAGTTTTGAAGATTTTATTTTCCATGAAATTTGGTTTTTTCAGAAAACTATTTTTGAAAAATTTAATACCTTTTCACAAAAAATTATTTTTTACAATTTTAGTTTTCTTCGAAAATTATTTTTTAAAAGCTGGTTTTTTCAGAAGAATTTATTTCCCACAGAATTAAATGATTTTAAAGAATTATTTTAGATATTCTCCATAAAATTGAATGGTTCTTTTCGGATTTTAAATAGGATAGTGATAGGATTAAAAAGAAGAGGATTATTTGTATTAGTACTTGTTTACCGGCTGATAAATGACATTAGATTTTATGGGAAAATAAAATAGTCTTCTTAAGAAGGTTCTGCTACTGTACTTCAATAATACTATAAAAAATCCAAATTTTCGAAAATCAGTGGAATTATCTTTTGGTATTTCTGGCACTATATTTCGAATCAGAACTAATTCTTAGAATTCCGTATGAAATATTTGTACTTTTTATAAAGTACAACTGGAATTTCAAAAAGTACGTAGATTTAAAGCCCCTGTTCTTTGGTCTCGATTGGAAAATTTAAAACTCATCGAGACAACTATTTAATTTTGTAGTATATTTTTAATTTACAATACAATTATATTTCTAATAAGTAATTTATAGTTTCACTGTTTTTTGGTCCCGACTGGGATATTTCGGAGAGTCGTGTCGAGATGAGTTTTGGAATTTCTCCTTGTAAAACCATGGTATAAATTCCATGAAAATATTTACTGGAAAATTTCAGTCTTCGGTCTCGATTTGAAAATTCTAAACTTCCATGTTATGGGAAATTTTAAAATTTTGTAGTATATTTCCAGGTTTCAGTACGACAGAAATTTCAAAGTGCGTCATTAGAAATTTCGCGATTTTTGGCCTATTGAAGAACTCAGAAATTGTTGGGAAAATTTTAAAATTTTCCTTATAAAAATGAAATTAGAATTCTGGAAACACGTCAGTTGAATTTTCCTCTTCTATTTTTCGTTGGATAATCCCGAAACTTTGTCTTGAGATATTTTCTCAGAATCCTTGGACTCTTTACTACAGTATGTTCGGAATTCAACAAAAGCACGTAAGCATAAATTCCCTTGTTTTCTGGCTCCAATTAGGGAATTTCAAAAGTCCTTGTTGAGAAAATATCCGAAGTTTTTGGTAAATATTTTTATTTTTTAAAATTCAAATAAGGATTATTTCCACTTTAGTTTAAAACTATCACATAAATTTGAATGAAATTTTTATCGAAAAATTGTTCCCACTTTATTTAATTTAAAAATATTACGTCAATGCTTTAGTATTCATAGTATATTGGATGCTATTCTTGGTAAAAAGTACTCCCGACAGTTTTCTAATTCCTCAGTCCATCTCCCAAGTGATAAACATCACATTTTTCACCGGATCTTGTATCATGCTTTTTTGAAATGAAAAACTAAATTAAAATTTTTACGAAATTCTCTCGAGACGGATTTTCGAGAGTTTTGAAATTTAACACTTCCAACTTTTGTCTCGAGGTTCTAAATTATTGTAACGAAAAGTTTCAAAATCTAAATTCCGTGCTAAATTGGCAGTATTCCAGATACCATAAACGTTAGCAATTTACTTTAAGGGGTTTAACCATCTTAAAGATCAAGATATTTCGAAAGTTTTCCATTTGAAAATTCAAAAACTCATTTCCTCGAGAAAATTTCACTTTTCTGTGTCATATTGTCCCCATAAACTCTTTGCTGGCGTTTTAAAAATGAAATGTTTTTTAAAACAAGAAGTATCTTTTAAATAAAGTATTTTCCTCAGAATAAGGTATTTTTTAAAACTGAATATTTCTAAAGGAACATAAGTTTGAGAACTTAAATATCAAAGAAAGTTAATTATTTTGAAAAGAACAAATTGTTTCCAAAATTAATTTTTTTTAGATGAACTGTTCCAATTTCCGTCCTTTAATCTTTAGAAAATGAATTTTTAAAAAGATCAGCATGTGTTTTTCCTAATTTCTAAAAAGTTATTAAATCAGGGTTTCTTTAAAACATGAAAAACACCTGTTTTTTTAATTCAAAAATTACTTTAGAAAAGTCCAAAAATACGAGAGGTCAATAAATGAGCAATTCCCTAAAAAAACAAAATTTTCCAAAATTAGTTATTTTTGTTTTTTTCCTTTGAAAAGAAAATTTGGATACTTTTAAATTCTCTAAATGAACGAAAAAGTACTTTTCTAAATTTTTCGTTTACAATTTACTGGATCTTTTTCGAGTTCTTCAGAAGCACGTAGAAACGAAATTTAACAGTTTCGGTCTTGAATGGAAAACTAGGAACTCATGTTGAAAAATTCTTTGAATTTTTGTGATAGGCATTTGTCTTTCCATGATATATCTTCAATTGCAAGGAATATGGTCATAAACTAGTGAAGTCCTAGGATGTTACTGCCATTTACTTTTGCAACTAAAATTTCCTTTTTCTTTGCAAAGAAAATTTTCCCCAATTCTGCCCTTCACCTTTCTCTTTTCTATGACAAATTTATAAAAACTTTTAATGATTTTAAATTGGTGTTTAATTCCCACCTGCAGATAATTTTACAAATATTGGTCACGGAACGATAGAAAGTGAAATCATGCTACAATTCCATACCACCACAAAGAGAATTAATTTTCTTTTTGAGTATAATCTTTTAATTTTCTGTAATTGCATTTACTATAATCCCATCAAAACTTTACAATCCTCCAGAACCCAATGGAAGATTCTGGAGACCTTTGAGGATTTCCGAGATGCCTTTGGGTATCTTTGGAAGTTTTCGAAGATCTTTAGAGGATTCTGGAGACTTTATAATCCGGTAGAATCTTCTGGCATCAGCTGGAACCGAAAGTTAGGGACTCTTCTTAGGGTAATTTCGTAAAAATAATTGTTTTCTATTTTCGTGATTTCTAAAACATCCTGTTGATTTGACGCGAATTCAAAATTAAAAAAATATCCGTATTCGTCATTCTTCTGATGCAATAAGGACCTTTGGAACAAAAATCCTCGAGATCTCCGAAAATCCTTATTAAGAAAATGACTTAACGATCCCCATTCCCCATTTTTGTATTTCTGTGATGTTTTATCCTAGGCTTAATTTCTAGAATATCTCATATTTTGAATTATCTTTCTTATCCCTAAAGTAATTTCCAGATGTTTTACAACTTTCATTTCCATAAATTACCCCAAAGGTCAAGTGGGTTATTTTTGGATTATTTATGCAGTTTTCGAAATTTAGGTTATGAACGGAGTCTGTTGGCCTTTGACAAAAAGTCCCAGAAGACGTATTAATGCGGGAATTTTAACTCTCTTATTTAAGTAATGTCACTTGTCCAATACTTGTCTACTTTAGTATTTAGGTTATTTTTTATTTTTGTCATTTCAAGAATTTTTATTTTTGTTATTAAGTAGTCTATTATACTCGCCATTTAAGTAGTATCTTTTGTATTCGTCATATAAGTCGTACTTTGTGCATTTGTCACTTGAGTGGTATTTGTCAAATATTATCATTTGAATATTATTGTAAGTTGTATCGTTTAATATTTTTATTCCTATTATCTAAGTAGTGTTTTAACCTTGTCATTTAAACAACATTCGTCAAATCTAGTCATTTAAGTAGTATTTAAAATTTTTGTCGTTTAAGTAGTACTTTTTGTACACATCATTTAACATTTTCGTATCTACCGTTTATTTAACATTTTTATATTTGCAATTTAAGCAGTATTTTAGTTTTTGCCGTTACAGCACCGTGCCTGTCTGGAATTAACTGTCTCATTAGTGAGAATTCGAAGGATAATCTGAAGTGGGAATTTGTCTTTTGGAGCTTATTAAAATCTGAGAATTTTCATTCAACCTTCCTCATCTGAGAAAAACATGAACAATACCAACAAGAAAAACCACATACGTACAACTACAATGAGGGGAATTTTTTACCTAATCTTAGATGGAAAAACTTGATTTATCAACTGATCTTCCTTGCGAAATTTTTAATTAGCATTCGTTGTGGGACTAAAGTTTTTTAATCCAACAATTACCCCAGAACCGATACTTTCCAAATTGAGCTTCAAAGTCGTTTTTCAACAAAAAAAGTTAGCTCACCTATCAGCTGATCTCTGCTACGAAGTTAAAATAACACTCGCTGTGGGACTAGAATTTTCTCTTTCAAAATTATTTTGGTCTTGATTCTCTGAGGGTACATTCACATGGTCGTTCTGGCGCGAACAGTACTTAAAAAATGAAGTATCTTTCTCCCCTACAACAGATCAAAAATGTTCCCGGAAAATTTATCTCTTAAAAGTTCGGAAAAAGATAACTTTTTTCAAAAATATGTTTTAAAAATTAAAAATTTCTCTTCGGGACTAATCTTATAAAAATTAATATTTCTCCTTTGAGATAATTTTCATTATAAAAGCCTAAATTTTGTGCTTATCATTGAACTCCTCAATTTGGCTCCCTTGTTAAGAAGGAACATTTTGATTACCCCGCCTTAATCAACTTTAATCCTATCTCCCGATGTTTTCCCCCCACGTGATCCTTAACGAAAAGCATTTTTCCTGAGGGAATAAGATGATCTTTACGGGAAGCGTGGAACCTAATTAGTGTTTCTTTTCCCGGATCCAATTATTTGGCATTTTACTTAAAAAATTAAAATTCTTCCGGATTATCGGAATATGCGGAATACTTGGGATTTTTTTCGGCAAACCTAATTCATTTAAAAACTCATTAAGAGTACAAAACAAAAATTAAAAATAAGTAACTTCAGAAGTTCGCCTCAAGATCACCTTATAAAGAGGTTCATTTTCATTTTTTTATGAGAGTATGTTTTTGGAACGGAAATTTCGGATCTCCGCTTTGGATTTTCCTGGGAGTTTGCGTCCAAACCACCTTGTAAATACAATGTTTCCAATTTGCGTAATAGCATGATGCGGACTTTCTCGAGCCTCCTGATCCCCCTGAGTCAGTGTTACTCACGGGTATAAATTTTCCATAATTAATAAAGCCGGAGGATCTGGATGAAATCATAAACTCTTTGAAATCCTCCAAGCTTCGCTAATCTTAAATCACCCAGGATCCTTTATAAGTACGTTTTTTGCTTATCTTTCTTAAAATACCTTCCAAAAGTTTCTTTTCGTCATTTTCTTTGAAACCTACTTTTTCGGACATCATGCTATTATGATAAATCAAAAATGAATTTCGTTTAGGAGCTGTCTTGATATGAATTTCCAGAATTTATTAGTAGCTTTCAAAGGTCAAAGTTTCCACATTCTCATTGTGGGAGTTCCTACCGTATTCTAGGAGATACTGAATCACCTTCATAAAGAATTTTAGGAATTCAAAACCTATGCCAAAGAGATAAAAATTAAAATTTTGCGAAATTGATTTGATAAGGAGCTTTAAAGATTTTTTTTCCTGCATCTTCGACAATTCTGATTTTTACTGATAAATTCTGCGTTGAATTGGCAAAATGTCCAAATACCACAAACAATAAGAATAATCTTTTTTCGAGATAGTCCCAAGAAGGAACTCAGAAACTTTCAGAAACTTCTTGAGCTATCGTTGTTATAAATAATAATCACCAACGTATCCTATAAAATGGCATTTTGTTCATTTATGCATTGAGCGGCAGAGGCCTCTGAGGAGTCATATTAATTCGTGAGATCATCATCTTGTGGCATTGAGCCAGAAAAGCCGGGCAGAAATCCTCCTCCGTGTCCCCCCACCCCTTGATGTGTCCCTCCTCGATTTGTCTGTTTTCTTTGAGCAGTTGATTTGAGAAGGCGTAACCTTGGGGGATATGCCCTCCGGCGTCACTCAATTCCTCTGGCAAATTTTTCCCTCTCTTTTTCTCGAAGGACCACCCCCCGTTCGGATTAATCTTGTTTTAATAGCCGTTTTTGAACTTGATTATCATGTGTACTAGATTCTAGTGGAAATTCAGAATGGAATTGGAGGATTTGAATTTCCGGAGATTTCTGTTGAAATTCTTTTTAATTATTTTAATTTTTAATTTTATTATGATAATTTCAAAATATTTAAGATCGGAAATTATTAGAATTTCCAATATTTTTGAAAATTTGTGTTGAGACTATTTCGCAATAATTTCCATTCTTATTTTTATTACAGTAATCTCTAAAGATTCGACAATTCCTATCGTGACTACTTCACAACAATTTTCCATTCTTTATTTTTATTATGCCATTTAAAAAATGACTTCCACAACGAAAAATGAAATTCGTATTTTTGTATAGGAATTCCGGACCTTCTTTTCGTGACGATTTCGTACAGATTTCATTTTTGATACTCGTCATTTTCTGCTACTTTTGTCTCTAGACAATTTAATAAAAATTTTAATTTTTAATTTTAAACTTTCATGTCGAGACTAATTTGTGAGAATTATAATTTTTAATTTCTATAGTACTTTGATGTCGGGATTCTGTAAGACTTGTTATTTCTGTGCCGAAATAACCTTTTTTAAAATTTAGTTTTTAATTTTCTTCTTGAGAAAAATTTGATTTTAAATATTTAATTTCTCACGTCAAGAGAATTTCGTGGAATTAAACATTTTCACTTTTGATTTTCTATTGATAAAATTTCAGGATGTTTTCTCCATTGTTTTCACTTTTCTCAACCAGACTTGATTTCCACAGACTGAGGACGAATCTGGCCAGATGGTCTCTCCTGTTTACTTTGTTGCTCAATTACGGTATCGGTGCTGATTTAGAATATGATTACGGTAAGAATTACTTTAAATTGCACCTTTAATAGAAATGAGTTTCAGATGAGATGACCAAGGCTTTAAAGGATTCTCAGATGATTCATTCTTCAGACAAAACTCTCTCGAAATCCAGGCCTTGTTTGGAAATTGCTGACAAGAATGTCACTTTTTTGAAGGCAGTTTCGCGAAAAACGAAGAAATTGGTTTCAGTTTCTCCGCTTCAAAAATACGACGTCGCCTTCTGTGCTTCTGAGGATGAACAGAAAGGACCCAATTGTGCTCCAGAAAGTCGATGCACCACCGTCTACAGTAAGTTTTTATTTTCGAGTGTATTAAGAAATATTTGTAATTTTATTTAAAAAATTAATTTCCAAATATGTTGAAAAACAACTTTTCGGATATTAATAGTGCGTTTAAGTTATGGATGATTTCATCCGAAATTTCGTTTTTGGAGTTCAACGAATCAGAAATATTCAAAATGCTAATTAATTTATTTAGAAACTAACTTTTCTTGGATTTTTGATGACATTCACTGTGTTTGTAATCAGGAAAAAGAATTTTTTTGGAATTTTTTGAGGGTGGTTTGCATAATGTAAATCCTATGAAAAATTGCTTGTATCTTTAAAACAGCACATTCATTTTGGAAAAATATTACCAATTTAAAAAATCTTTAAAGATTTTAATGAGAATGCTTTCAGAATGGAAACCAGCGTTAACTCGAGCGGATTTCTTCGGACCCTCGATGTTCGTCCAAGATGAGATCCTTGTTCCTACGGGTTGCATGTGCTTTTTGGGGGCCGAGAGGGAGGACGACCCCGCTCCCCTCATAATCCTCTGATTCTAGCTACCCTGACCAATCCCAGATTCTAGCCATATGATCTGAAATTTTTCTTCTTCAAACAAACTTTTCAACATGTCATATTTTTTAATATTTTTTTATTTTTCGCTTCAAAATAGATTTTTGAATTGTTGTATAATAGTATTTTGTGATTAAAAAAAGATAAATATTTTTTGAAATTTATAACGATATTTTGTTATTAAAAAAAGATAAATATTTTTGAAATGAACTGATAAATCGTTGAGAGTGGGGATGGCCCCTGGGGAACTTCGGACATTTTTTTTGTAAAGCGGAAGAAGAATAAAAATGATGTAACAGAAAATCTAGAATTACTTCTTCAAAATTGTTCCAACAAAGATTTCTGAAATTGAAGTGCAAGCATGGAATCCGTATTTCCGTTGCAACAGTCATTTCTTTTAATCATGTAATAAAAAACTCTAAAATTAATACTTTCGGAATCATACTATGCCATACTAATCCCTCGACAACGGACATTACGTCAACCAGACTACTGTAACATCAACCGATGTGGTCATCTTCACCCTTGGGGAATTTTTTAATAAAAATTTCATTTTTTATTTTCACTTTTTTTAAATTAATTTTTGCACAAAAAATATTCAAAATACTTTCACCCGAACAATTTTCAGGAACTTTTATGAAGATGGATACTGAACTTCACAACAGGCAAGGTTTCCACTGCGGGGGCGACGACACACTTGATCCCCAAATTCGCCAAGGCTCCTCTCACGATTCCTGCCGGGAAACACAGGTAAATAGAGCATTCTTTCAAGTACTGTGTCCCTTCTGCCAAACTCATCAAGGTCATAAACTTGTTATCTTGCACAACATATATATTCTGAAAACTTCCAAAATTATCATTTTTAGTTTCTCAATTTACCTGATGATTAGTCCTCAAATTATCCACCTGTTTCCCAAACGCACTTGTCCAAAACTCTTTACAGATAAATTTCATCATATCCAATTCACTTGTAAACCTCGGCAGATCCTTTGCAACCTTCTCTACCATGGCGTATCCGACCTTGAATCCTAGGGCTTCAAGACGGGTTTCAGCATTATTCTGAAAAAATGTAATAAACAAGTCCAAAAGTCGATATAAAAAGATCCAAAAATAATATCTAATGAGGTCAAAAATTAATATGCAGTAAGACCGAAAACTAGTACATTGTAAGGTGGATATTTAACATAAATAATAAATATGGTAGGAAATTAGTGCACATGATGAATATGCTCGTAAACAAGCGTGTGTAATAAAGTTGGAAATTAACATGAGTACTAAGATTAAAATTAATGTACATAGTAAATACCCCCGAAAATTAGTGCATTCAACAAATATGCTTGCAAATTAGGGTATGTCATAAATGTGCTTATAAACGAGTACATGCAATAACGTTAAAATTAATGCCACATAGTAAGATGGAAAGTTAATGGACATAGTAAACATTCGAAAATTAGGGCATGCAATAACTTTCAAAGCTGATAAACAAAAATATTAGAGATGAACTCACACTCATCGCTAATTGGGCCAAGAGATTTTTGTCCTTGTCGATCACTGAGCTATCCTCATTATGGCGTGTTTTCTCTAAAAATTCTTGTCTTTTCTGCTTGTATTCAGCGTGTTTCTCGATATAGTATTTCACAACTTCCGAATGGAGAAAATGAAACGGAAATTCCGTCGTCAATGGATAATTCATCTAAAATTTAAACAGAAATAAAAAGCCCGAAATCAAGACAAATTCAAAAAGTTGAAATTAGTCACTGTGTAAAAATATGTACAATGGTGCCTTGACCAATTAATACAGAATTCCGAAAAGCTGCCTATCTGTACAAATCATTTACAAATAAATCTCTTCTATAAAAAAATTGAATCATCATCCCAGTCATCGTCTACAGTAATCTGAAAACTTTTGCTTTTCATCAAAGATTGTTTCGAAGCCGAGTTTTGGATTTTGGGATCTTCCATCGTCTCCGTAGACTTCGCCTTCTTGAAAATGGGAGTCCCGGAATTACTTGCCGGTCTCTTTCTCCCTGACTTCGGCGTCGATACTGCATCCATAATCAAGCCTCTCGATATTGTCCTCGATGAAAAGTCATTCATCGACGTTTTTAAATTAGAATTCCCAGCCACAGATGGTGTTTGAAAAACAACATTCGAAACTTCTCTACCCTCTATCCTGCTTTTTTGGGGATTTATCGAGTTATTTTTCGGTCTTGGTGTTGACGGCGAGTTTATCAATTTCACTGAAGGTTGGTAATCCAGATCGTCAACGGAGTCGTCGAAGGAGTCGTGAACTTTGATTTTTTGTCTGCAAAAACAAAGTCAAAAGAATCCATAATGAGTTTCCTTGTGAAATTGGTTCGAAAAGGAGTTTCAGGAATTTTAGAACCTGTGGTCTCAGAGATTATTTTAGGATCCAGTAGAATTCTGGAAGATTTTGGTTTACAAAGAAGAAACTCACGAAGTACCCGGCTCAACCTTCTTCTGTACCCTTATCCCTGAGATTTTTGGAGTACTATGAGCAATAGGGTAGGTCGGTGTGGGGAAGTTAGCAACTAATAATCTTTTATTTTTCACCGACATTGGTGTTTTCTTTGGACTCTTCACATCCACTTCCATCGAGCTTTCGGATCCATCAGATTTCTTTTTTTTCTTGAGTACTTTTAGTTTTTCTGAAAAATGAAAACATTAACTAGTATGTTGAACAGAGAGGGGGATGGAGAGATGGGGAAAATGAAGAGATTGTACCTAATGATCGCTTTCCCGCTTCTACACCCTGCTTCAGATCGTCCAGAAGTTCCTTGTCGTCCTCGTCCTTCTTCCATACCAGCTTCTGACTTTTCTGATCCAAAGTACTCCTCTGCGATTTCGTGCTCAGCATACTTTCAAACGAGTCGTGGAGCTGCAATTATGAAATTAGAGAATTATGTTGGAAAAACGAACCTCTTCGTCTTCGAAAATTTCGTCATCGACTTCTGAAGGGGGCTCAAAATAGTTCTCATTTTCTCCGGACCTCTTCTGATTATGTACTGCTACTGGTTTAACTGGAAGTTATCGGTACTCGGGGAACGGATTTATGAAAACTCACCAGGGACCCGTTGGGAGTGGATTTTCTGCGAGGAAGAAGGTCCTGTCCACGAGGGCGAATCGTGCCAAATCACGCCATTTTTGGTCCTCCTTCCGGCACTGAATTCCGGGGAATCTGCCATCAAAAGTTAATATATAAATACTTAAGTTACAAACCAAAAAAGAAAGAAAAACGTTTCTACAAGGAGTTTGTTTGTCCAAAAAAGCCCGGTCTCGAAGCGAAAAAGCTAGCCGCGACGCTGGCCAGTTTTATCGATCCTCCGCGAGACACATGGCAATTGCCGGTCCAGCGATTGCGCGTCTTTCTTTTCTCTCTATTTTTCCCAAATTTTCTCATTTCTTGTGAAGTTTTTTTTCATAGGCCTTCATTGCTTTCTGATGGCTGAAGAGAAATACACTCCTGGTCAAAAGAGACAGAATCCTGACAACAGCGGACCTGCTTCGAAAAAACCCCACATGTCTGACGCTGAAGGTAAAGCTTTGGGATTTATATAAAAAACCGTCTTCATTTTCCATGTTTCAGTTCAAATCAAAATCCTGATCCCTGCCGCGGCAGTCGGAGCCCTCATCGGCAAGGGTGGCGAGTCGATGCGGAACCTGAAGAACGAGTCCGGATGCCGTGTCCAGATGTCCAAGAACCAGGAAGTCTATCACAATACGAACGAGAGGATTTGCTTGGTCAAAGGAAAAGTGGCGTCTTGTATGATTGTTGTTCAGACTATCTTGGAGAAGATCAAGGAGAAGGCAGATTCCAGCGGACATACGGATCCGTACGACTTGAAGGGCGTCGACCGGTCGAAAGAGGTTCGTTTTCCTCGACTTTCTCTAAGCTTCCTAAAGTCCCCGAGATCTCCCTCAAGCTCAGTTTCCGAACGTTCTGGAAACCATTTTGGAATTATCTCTTGAAATATTAACCTTTGACCTTTTTGGATTTCGTTATTGATTTCCGTTTTCAGATGAAGCTTGTCGTGCCTAACACTTCCGCTGGAATGGTTATCGGAAAAAATGGCGCCAGCATCAAGGAAATCCGTGAAAATACTGGAGCGAGTATCCAGGTTTATCCGAAGGCCGGGAGTGAGGAAGCCAAGGTGTCGGCCGAGCGTGTCATCACTGTGGGAGCTGATACCGCAGAGATCTTGATTGATGCTGTCGGGAAAGTGCTTGAAAAAGTCGCAGCCGATCCTCAACACGCCCAGCCTGTGGATGCTCCGAAAGCTGGGTTTCCACCAGCGGCAGATAGCTCGTTTGAGTACCCTCGTCAGCAACAGCCGGGTTACGGTAACTTGGGACAGTACCCCAATAATTCGAATTCTGTTTGGCAATCTCAAAGTTCACTTGTGTCTGATCAGAATTACATGAAGCAGAACCCACAAGGCTTTTCTCAAGGACCAAAGGTGAATCCATTGCAAGGAATGGGAAACAATGATGTAAGTTCCATTAGATACCTACTTTGGCGGAGTGAGGACGGACGCCACTTAACTCTTCCACCAAGAGGAATGCTAACACGGAAGTTGTATAATTAATGCTTTTAGCTCTTGGCTTTCTTGGACAACTTACAATCCACTCTTCGTACTTCGGGATTCAATGAAGGCAGTGTTAGTGAAATTATGGCCGCGATGCAGGTTCTGGCAAAGTACAATATTATGGGATTGGGTCTCGGAATCGGAGTCGCGACGATGGCCCAGATGAGACAGGGAGAGCAGCCGATGCAGCAGCAGCCGCCGATGATGCAACCTCCTCAGCGCTACGACATGGGTCCTGGACAGATGATGGGGGCGCCGGTGATGGGCTCGTTGATGGATCCCGGGGAGAGAAATGACTCGGTAAATTCTTACGAATATGAAGAACGTTCTAGGGTACATGTTAAATCGGAATCTAACTTCACTCGTCATTTTTGATCTTGTCTAGAATTATATTTATTGCATTGATTATTATTGCACGCTCACTTTGAAGTCGTCTTTTCTAAATTGTCTTTACAGAGTCTCGTCGGCGGCCATACAGGGGGAGTTCTGATAGATGTTATGTCTCAGAAAAAGAATGGCACTGAAAACTTTGCCGCTTCTGTCATCAAAGAGGTCCGTTCCGAAGATGGCATTATGGAATTAGAGGTTCCGGATGTCGTGTGCGGAGCGGTCCTCGGTCCCAAAGCAAAAACTCTTGTTGAAATCCAGCAATCTACCAATTGTAAGGTAGAAGTCCACAAACGCGGCGAAGGCAACGTTAGCCAAGGCTGTCGTCTGATCAGGTCTCGTCTTATCTATATTATATCTATATAAAAAACGTCTACTACGATATTTTTTTGTTGTTTAATAACAGTCATTATTCCTTTCAGTTTAACTGGCGATCGTAAAGCAATTATGAATGGACGTCTCATGATCGAAAGAGTCATCAACGTGGAACAGTCCCGTAGAAACCAGAACGGCCGCAACACATATTGATCAATATCCTCTTCCACGAAAATCCTCATCAATTTCCCCTTCCATGAAATTTTCCAATCAATATCCCTCTTCCATGTAATCGATCAATGTTTCTTCTATGAAAATCTTGGATCCAAATTTCTCCCATGAAAAATCCTCAGATTGATCGAGATCCCTTGCTTCCGTGAAAATCTTCTGCCCGATTTTTGTAACAGCGCCGAACTCATGTTTTCCATTTTTCATATTTATTCAATTCTGAAAGTCGACACTGTTTTCTGGGCATATTTTTGCAAGGTATTGTTTCACCGTATTTTTTTCATTTTTCGTTTTATTGTTTTTATCTTGCGAGTATAAAGGCGCTACTTGGTCAATTTCTGATTTTTCTTCAAGCGGTTCTTTTTCCCGATCTACTTTGTTTCAGCTGTTTTGTTTAGAGATATCTCCGAAATCGGTTCTGAATTTTCGGTGCAAATTCACTTTGTCAAAATAAGGATGAACGTTTATTCTTTCAAGAATTCCACAACGAAAGTGTCATTTTTATAGGGAAATTCATATTAATTTATTTCCTATGAGATTTGATCTTATCTTGACAATGTCATTTGTTTTGGTGAAACGGGGATGAATATCGATTTCTTCTGTTGTCAAAAAACCGATCCTATCGCAATAATTAGCGAAATAAGGATGAATGCCAACTTCATTTTCCACTAACCGTTAATTCTGTCGCGAAAATCTCATTCATTTTTGGCGAAAGTGAATAAACGTGAATTCTTTTTTTCTCAAATGTGGACTGCATTCCGAATACTCGTCAGTTTTGTAAGTTTTATTTTCCAGAAGTTCATCGTTTTCATTTGTTGAACTTGTTTTTCCTGAAAAATTCGATGTTGAATCTTGTCGCGAGTTTGTGAACCATAGATTTAGATTAAAGTGGGATATTTTAGGTTCGGACAGTTAGTTTTGATAGAAGATAATGAGTGCGAACGAGAGAAAAATCGCAGAAGCTCAAGAATGCGAGAACAAGGCCAAAGAGCAGTAAGTTTTTAGTTCCCGTATAGATGTCTTGATAATCTCCCATGTACTTATGTATAATCATCTGTTTCAGTCTGAAGACATCTATTTGGAAGATGAAGACAAAGCCAGATTATGACAGTGCCGCTTATGAATACGATAGAGCTGCTGTTTGTTACAAGAACGCAGAAAAACTAGACTTATGTCTGGGAATGTACCTCAAATCAGCGGAATGTCATGGATTAAACAAAAATCTTTTCCATGAAGCTAAATCGAAAGAAGCTGCGGCTATGATAGCGAGGGATATGAAGGATATGAGTAAGTCAGGGAAGTTGTTCAAAGAAGCGGCAGATGGATATCTCCACAGCGGTGTTATGGACACTGCTGCTTCGACGATAGATAAAGCAGCGAAATTGATGGAAACTAACGACGAAAAAGTTGCGATCGAACTTTATGAATTTGGGTTAACGTTAGTGCAGCAAGCTGATAGATCAAAAATGGCAATGGGATTTATGCAGAGACTTATTAAGCTATTTTTGAAGACAGCGGATTATAATAATGCTAAAAGAATATCGATCGATCTTATTGATAAATATAAGGAGGTGAATGAGCTCCCGAGAATTGGACAAGTTGTCTTGGGAATGGTCTTGATGGGATTGATCAAGGATGATCCGATAGAGTCCTTGAGACAGTTGCTTCTCTTGCCTGAGTAAGTTTAAAGAGTGCTTCTAATAAATGTTCATTCACTTTTTGCCAAAGGTAGTTTTCGTGGTGGAATCCTTTTGGTGAAATGAGAACGAATGTTGATTTGCTTTAGTAAGATGGAGTATTTGCAATTTTAATATATGGCTTTTTCAGTCAAGGTACTGTGGACTTTTCTCAGGAACGATCGACTGCAAATGCTCTGGTAAAGGCATATGAAGATGGAAACGAAAAAAGACTGCAGGAAATTCTGTCAAGGGGTTACTTGAGAGCAATGGATAATGAATATCTGAGATTGTTGAAATTAGTCCATGTTCCGGAGGAGAGGAGAAGAGACGAAGGCCAGCCCAATTTGGTCGATGGTGACGAAGAAGAAATACAAGAAGGGGCATTTTGCTGATCTCTTAACGGAAAATAATTTATTGCCAATTCATTGCTATTTTTATCTTCTATTTGTATTTATTCACTTGGCTTTCGCAATAGCTTTCCCCGTGACTTGGAAAATGAATTTTTCTATTTTTGTTCGTTAAAGATTAAATCAGTTCTTGTCTGTGCATATTTGAAAAGTTAAATCTCCTGGAGTTTTATATAACTTTAGAAGATTTAAAGAACTTTAAGGAAATTAATATTTTGATATTACTTTAAGCGTTTTTTCAGCGGGTTCAGTCATGACTGACGGCAATTCAACGGGTCTGCTGCCGGGCTCGTCGACGGCAAGCAATTTAATCGACGAATTCCGGAGCGCCTTGTTGAAGAACTCGACGAAGACGTTGACGAGTGAAGCAGAAGCTTTACTACAGCATACTTTTGGAAGAGAATGGGAGCAATATCAACAACCTGGCTTAAACATAGCGATTCCGAGCTCCCTTGCCCCAAGTCACCAATTTAATTTGCTTTCACCATCAAAGAATTTCCCCCAAATTCAGTCGCCGGACTTGGATCAGAATGAACTTGAATTGATGATGGGAGAAAACACGCTCGATTGGGTATCATCCTTATATAATAAGTTACCGTCGAATGAATTAAATGATGAGGGGAGAAACGAGTTTACGGATTTCGATTTTTTGGGTCTTCATAGGGTATCGATTTCGGAGGATCAGGAGGAAGAGGATGGCACAGGAGATGAACAAGAACAAAGGAAGTCTAATTGGCCAATGGCATGTGCAGAATGTGGATATGTGGCGGGGAATAGGAAGCAGTTGTGGAGGTGAGGATTTGTGTACAAGAATCTATATGGAATTCATATATCAGTCTATACGGGAATTCACGTATTGGAACCTGTATATGGGAATTCGTATAAAAACTAAATTAATGATTAATTTTTAGACACGGAAAAAGGGAAAATCATACGACAAGAACGTGTTCGAAACCAGCGACCTTTGTTCCTCGACAGAAAAAAGAAAAACCTGATTATAAATGTGAATACTGTCAATATGCTTCGAAGTCGAGATTCAATGTTCTGAGACACCATCAGAGAGTTCATGTGAATCAAAAGTCGTAAGTTTTAAGATTGAAATTGCGAAATCAACATAAGATCTCGTTTTTGAAATTCGTTTCGAGACGATTTTAAGTTGAAGGTTTTGTTTTTGGTTTTAAACGTGAGATTCCAGGACGAGTTGTAGTATCTGTAGTAAGTCGTTCAAAGACCACGACACGCTGAAAACCCATATTCGATATACCCACGACAATGAAAGAAGACATTCCTGCGAACTTTGTGAAAAACAGTTTGTTTCTTCATCAGACCTTCAACGGCATCGTCGGATCGTTCATGAAAAAATCCGTGATTTTGTTTGCCAGAAATGTAACAAAAGATTTCAAACTTCGACGAATGCGAAAAGACACTTTCATGAAGTTTGTGGACGTGAATTTCAAAAAAATCAAGGAATTCACACAAATGATAATAATTTCCCAACCTACGTGCAATTACATCACTATCAACATCCATAAAGGGAGAGATTCTACTTTGGTGGAAAGTGAGCGATGCCAATATTTATTTTCCATTAAGAGAGATCCTGAAACGGAAACATCATTTGATTCAGTTTTTGGATCATGTAAGAAAATTGGTGGTTATTTTTCGTCGAAGCAGACTACGTTCCCGAAGAAGCGGGTTGGAAAATGGCTTCGGGTATTGTGTACCTAAATTTTTGACTCCTTTAATTGTTTAAAGGAAAAACACAAATGTGAAACGTGTAAATAAATTATTTGAAGATAAATTTGATCGGGATGTTGGGAAGGGATTATTTGGGATCCAAGATAGCTTGTTCAGTTTGAGAATTTTGGGTTTCTTCGTTGTGACAAATTTTCGAATGTTAATTTGCTCGTGAGCGTAATCTGGGATTTATCAGAAATTCAGAATTATTCAAAATTGAGAATTTAAGAAGATCCCTTTCGGAGTAACTTCATAACCATATTCCCCTTCGCTACGATGATACCTAGCGTCCATGAGTTTTCGTTTTGAGACTGTCCTCCCGCGCGCTTTGTTTTTTTCGATTCTTCTCGGATTTGTTTGATTTATAATTTTTCGATTTTTTCTATTAGCTTTGACTTTATTTTTCTGGATTTGTTTCAGATATGCCAGACAATGGAAGAAGTAGAAGAAGACGCCGTGCAACAATTGCTAGAAGTCATGTTTTGACTTTCCACATTATCGACGAAAAAGTCGCTTCTGGCTTGAGACGCGTTGATGATCTGATTCCAGATGAATTCAAGCAAAATTGGTTCGTTGGAAGGCCTTCTATTGAGAAAGATTATTATTTCTTCGAGCAGGTTCGTTTTCATATATAAAAAAGATCTATGAAGTCTATTGATACCAGAGAAATAATTTATCTTGTTTCCAGCCCGGAGTTGGAATCTCAGGAAGAGCAGGCCAGAATCTGATTTCGGAAAAGGGAATTGAGGACATAAATAAAGAATTTTCTGAAATTTCGGATTTTTCTTTGATTGTGGAAGATGCGAACGGAGTACCTGTGTCCCAGCCTCCCAAGGACCGTACTGTGGAAGTAAGTTTCCTCTTTTTTATCAACTAAAATCTCCAACATTCTAGTATATCTTCGCCAATATTTCTAACATCCAGTCTTTGTCGGAATTGAAGGCGGATAAATCTGCTTTGTTCAAAAAAACGAAAAAAGACGAATCGAACTTACTTAAAAAGTACAAAAATGATGAAGATGCTATTATGCCGATGGTTTACGAAGAAGACGAAATTGCTGAAAGTTCTCCGGATTTAGGAAGTTCATCGACGAATAAGTCCAGGAAAGAAAGCGAAGATTATTTCCCAGAAGCGAGCATATTGAAAAATTCAATTCTTTCATCGATAGCTCCCTCAGCGAGATCAAGGAACATAAGTCAGGATTCCTTCTGGACTTTGTTGAAGAAGACTCCCGAAGCTAAAAGTACTCCTAAACCGAAAACAGCTATCGAAAGGAGAAGAACTCTTGTAGCGAATAAGACTCCTGAAACAAAAGAAGGTCTCACAACGAGTAAGACTCCTGAGGTGAGAACGACTCTTGGAGCGAAAAGAAGTCTCGAGACGAAAAGTACTTCTGAAGCAAAAGGAACTCCCGAAACGAAAAGGAAAACTTCGGATTTCGTCCTTCAGAATTCGACTTTGTCCAATGAAAAGTCCAATGAAGCTAATTTATCAACTACTGTGCAATCGAATAATTCAGATGTTTTCGATAACGAGATCAACCTTATTCCCATAAACAACGAATCTCTAAAATCCGATTCTCCTTGTCCTTTGGAAGATGTAAGTTCCACTTAATTCGTCGTTTTCAATACTTTAATATTTATTTTAGTCCCTCTTTGGTAATCTCCAGAGTCCGGAATCTTCGAAGGAAAATTTGAAGCCTTCCTTGAGTCCTGTACTTTCTTTCAAGAAATCTGATGAAGATGAACAAGCACTAGCTCAAGAAGAAGAACACATCGATAAAGTCTCGAGTCAGATAGGCATTTCTAAAAGTGAAATTTCGAAAACTTCGAACAATGACAGATTTGAGAAGTCCTTGGACCGAGTGGACGTATGTGAAGAAAACGAAATTTTCAAGATGCAAGAAGACGGATTCCATAAATCCACAGGTCACATTGATAATTATGAAAGCAATGAAAACGATGTGTTAATCCAAGAGGAAGAGGAATTCGATCGACCTCCGAGCCAAGGAGGTCTGTATGGAAACGACGAAGACGAGATTCGAGATGATGAGTCCATCAGATCAGACACCACTTGTGCTTCGAACATTTCGCGTTCCTCTTACGTTGTCAGGGTCATAGATGTAGGTTTCAATTTAATTATGTCAATCCATAACCCTATTTTTGGAATTAATCCTTTATTTAATTATCTTTTAGTTATTTCTTCGAAATTATTTACTTTAATTCTTTAATTTACTTATTTGATCTCATTAATTCTTCCAGGGTCAACAAGCGTTTTTCCTGAAGGGATTCCGGGGAGAGGATTCTGAGCTGGCGAAACTTTGTTTTGTTTGTAAACAGCCAACGATTCAAGGGTGGAACTCCTTGTTTTTGAAACTAAGTCAGGAAAAAATCGTCAAGCTAGGAGAAGGTGCCTTCGGAGAAGTTTATCGAGGGATTTTTGAGAAGGAAATGGTTGCTTTAAAAATCTTTCCTTTTAAAGAAAGTCTGGATTCGAACAAAATTTATCCAGAAGTCAATGGAAACATAATGATGCCTGTCGATGAAGTCACGAACGAAGTTGTTTTGACTCAAGAAGTTTCGAAACTTTGTTCTTACGAAAATGGGAAAACACCGAATTTTATTGGATTAAGAAGGACTTTTGTTTTGAGAGGAAAATATCCAGAGGATTTTACAAAAGCTTGGGAAAGCTATGATAAAAAGAAACGAAGCGAGAACGATCATCCGTCACAGTATTCTTCGAGTTCTAGACATTATATCACGATGGCTCTGGAACTCGGAGGAAGCGATCTCGAACACTTCCAAATAAAAAATGAGAAGCAAGTTGTGTCAATTTTCATACAAGTCGCTTTATCCCTGGCAATTGCGGAAACCTCGTTGGAATTCGAACATAGAGATCTGCATTGGGGCAATATTTTGGTAAAGAAAATCACGACGAAGAAACCACTGGAATACTGTTACAAAGGAAAGAAGGTGGAAGTTGCTCATCAAGGACTCTCGGTGAAGATCATCGACTTCACTTTGTCCAGAATTTGTAAAGGTAGGTTTCGACTACATATTGATGTGAATGAGAAAGTTCACTTTCTGTTTATTAATATACTGAGAGTTTCTTTAATCTTGTATTAATGTGAGTATGTTTTTAGAAAACACGATTATCTACAGAAATCTCGAGGAAGATCCGTTTTTGTTCGAGCAGGAAGTGACAGATATGCAGTTTCAAGTGTACAAAGACATGAGGACGTTGACGAAAGGTCGATGGCACGAGTTCTGGCCGGGAACAAACTGTCTCTGGCTGGAGTACCTGGCGGATAAGCTTCTCTACGGAGTGAAAGGGATCAATGTCCCTTCTGGAATCATGAAAGATAAAAAAGAAAAACTGATGGAAGTTTTTAGATTGGTTAGGAAATACAATTCTGTGGAAAATTTCATCGACGATTGTGGAGAATTTTCTGAATTAATTTCGAATTATTGGAAAATCGAAGAGTAATTGTTTTGTAATTTTGGAGATAAAAATGACATGGCCAAAAATGAGAAAATCCAGTTTAAGATGTTCTAAACTGGTTCATGGAGTAAACAACCTTGATTTGACACTTGGATGAGCTTCGAAGGGACATCTTTCGTTCAGCTTCGAAGGAGAATCCAGTAAACCTTTTTGTGTAGGATTTGCACAAATCTATTGTTTTTTGTACAAATTGTTTTTGAATTTTAGATTTCTAGCAACTCGTTAGTCCGAAGAACGATGTTGAAGATTTTAATTTATTTTTAATTAAAATTTACTGTTTTTCGAGATGAAGAAAAATCCAACAAAAACAATTCTATAATTTTTCAGGTAATTGTTTTTAAACTCATTTATATCTGGAGTTCCCGGAAATAGTTCCTCGAATCCGATACTAAAATGCAGAAAATCTTCGTTTTAATTTTCGCTTTTCTTCCGCTGTTGAAAGCGAATCCTGGAACAACAACGAAAATTATTCAATTCTTGTTAAAAAATCACGAACTTTGTGGGAAACCTTTCGCAGATGCCGAATGGATCCCTGTCTTGGATATGTGTGAAAAAGAATGCAATGAATTAACTGAACTTTGTGTCGAAAATGATTCCTTAATCCAGAAATGCCAGAAGTGTAAGTTATTTCCACTATTAATAATGTTAATATGAACGTTTTTATTGACATTAACATCATTGTCAACATCAATATTAATATTGTTATTGTTATATGACTTATTTTTAGTACCAGAAGAATGCTCCACACGATTAATAATTACGCTACAACCCAAGATTATTCCAAGAGACGGTTGGGAGTCAATCCCCAGAGTCCAGGAAAGAAGGCGACTAAATTTACAAAGAGGGTTTAAAACTGATAGTTGAATGAAAATAAATAAAAATTTCGAAATAATTGGGAATCATTACAATTAAGATATAATTTTCTGTGAAATCTAAAGTTTTTAATTCCTTTTCTGTTTCAAAGACAGAAGTTTTCAGAATTCCTTCTTTTGCTTCGAAGATTTTCACTCAAATCTGGACAATTGTGAAAAGTGACATTGAAAAGTTCAAATCTTTTGACTGGCGAAATGTTTCCCCAGTCATTGCAGTATAAAAATTTGAACGAAAGCTATTTCGAAATTACCCTGCAAAGAAGTTTTAGAACATTCTATACTTTCAAAACATTTGTCATATCATTAAGTTTATTCTTTTTTGCTGTTTCAAAATATCCCGTTTCAATTCCCAGATTTTTCTATGAATTTCTGTAACCTTTGAATCACCAATTTGTCTCTTTTATCGATTTCAAAACAATCCTGTTGACATGTCTCGAGAAGAATTTTTAGAACCCCTTCAGGAGTCTCAGAACACTTGTGTGACTAAACTCATTCATTTTGCGTTCGGTTCCAAAATAGTTTTGTTGAAATGTCCCGAAACGAACCTCTATAATTTCTACAAACAACCAAAACACTCGTATCGCTGAATCTGTCCCCTTTGTGCGCTCGGTTTCAAAACAACCCTACCAGAATGTCCCGAAAAGAATTTCTATAAAACTCTAGCATACTAAAACACTCGTATCATTAAATTTGTCCCTTTTGTGTGCTCGGTTTCAAAATAGTGTTGATATAGAAAGTTCAAGAGCGTGTAGCTGACCGCCGGACAGAACGAGTGGATCCTCCTGCCAGTGTGTGTCTCTCTCAGTCAGCTGATTCTTTCGCTTTACCATTCCTGCAAAGGACTCGCTCCTAGCTTCGAAGGGCTATTTGGCTTTGATTCTTTATCGATTAAAAAAATTAAGAGTTTAAAAAAATTTAAAAACTAAGAATAAACATTAGGGAATATATTTTCGAAATTTCTCTTCGATTGACAGAAGTTGTGTGTTTTGTTAGTTCTCGTTTTTGATGATGACTAATACACCCTGGGCTGTCTCTGTATTGATTAGGGTGACGTTAACGCGATTTCAAAACGACTCAAGTTCCTTCAACAATTTTTTTCCTTTCTTAAATAATGATTTTCTCCTGATGATTTTTAGACATGGACGAATCATGTCTCGACAGCGAAGATATCCTCCATATAAAGTGGCGGGTGAATAAGAACAGATGGAGAAGGTTCTCGATCCCGAAGTCCGGCCTCAACTTTCGGTGTTTCCTGGATTTCCTGAAGTCTGTCGAGCCGGGTTTTGATGGGAATCTCGATTACGTCGGTGAGTGATAGCATCTATCTTCACTTTCATATGGTGTTTATATATGGAAGTTTCGTATGATAACTAGTGTAGCATCTTATACAACAATTAATACTATCTTTTTACATTTATACGGACACCGTATAATCAACTCAATTTCTGTATACAGCATTCAATGTGACTTTATATAAAATACATGCAATTCCCATATATTTATATAAAAATCGATGGTTTCAGATGACGAAGGCGATTTCGTGAGGATTTCATCGACCTCTGGCATAACGGAACTGATCCGGACTTGTGAGCTTATGAAATTGAAGACTGTCTACGTCCACAGCGCTGATGACTCAAAATGATGAAATTCCGTGCAAAATTCCTTGATATATTTTTCACACGGAGTTTATGTAGGAATTTCGTGTAAATTTTTTGTAAATCTTGTACATATGAGCAGGCTAGTATTTAATTTTCGATTTTAAGTCGCATAAAGCGAGTGGTTTTCTTATCAGATTTCGGTATTTTGAAAGGCGTTCACGACGCTCTGATATCTTTGTATCTACAGTGCACGGGTTTCATCATTTTTATTTTTTATATTTACCCCATTTCTGCGAGTTTCCTGCTGATTTCTTCAGTTGCGTGTAGATTTTGTTTTTTATATTGCATATGATTTTTTAGTAATACTAATTCTCACATAACTTTAAAAGAATGTCATGTTATTAATACCTCCATATCGTATCATTCTTATTACATTAGTGTATTGTGTAGGGACTGCTTTCTCCATACTTTCCTATATCACTCGTATGAGCTGTCTCATATTAATATCTGTGTCCATGTTATACCATTTTCGCCATACTTACGCTACGTGTACAGATTTCGTCACATCAGTCTTACTGTACTTGCATTATTCTCATAGATTTTATCACTTATTTTTTTAATGTTATGTGCATAGATTGTATCGTGTATATAGATTTAATTTATTCGCTGTATTATTATTGACGCTTAATTTCAGATGTCAGAATACTCACTGAACTTTTCTTCTGTCAGTTCCAATCTGGACGCTATCAGAGTGAAATGGGACAACAACGGTCTCCTTCATCGTTTTTCTCTCGAAGAAGGGGCCAATTTTGCTGAGCTGCTTTCCAAAGTCCAGGAGATTGACCCAGATTTCGTTGGTGAACTTGGTTATACAGGTATGTTCGATTTTGTAAAGTTGTATTCGTTAAAACTTTGAAAATCCTTGGGATTTCGTTTCGAAACAGTTTTGTAGATATATTTTTATTTTTATACAATGAGTGTGGGTTTTTAGATGATGAAGGAGATCTCATCAATTTCTCCTCGACTGTGGAACTCCATGAATTGATCGCCATTAATCGTTCTTTGAATTCTTCCACGATCAAAATCAAGACTATCGGGGGACCTCCTACTCCGCCACCCTTGCCCCCGAGGTCAAATCAAAGCCCTCAGCAGAATTGTTTTTCGTCAACAAATACCCAAAAAGAAATCCATCCGGGAATAATTTGTGATAACTGCGACAACTCTATCTTCGGAATTCGTTACAAATGCATTGTTTGTGATGACTTTGATCTTTGCGAAAACTGTGAAAAGAAAGGAATCCACTCGGAACATGGAATGCTGAGGAGAGCTAATCCCAGGACCCCCATGCCAGCCTTCATCGTCGCGAACAGAATCGGATTTGGTGGAAGAAGAAGACCAAGATTCATGCAGAATTTCGAGGGAAGAACCAGACCGAAATGCCCGAGAAGAAGGGAAGATACTGAAAATCATGAACCGAACTTCTGGGAAAGGCTTTCGAGAAGTAATTATGGGGATGGATTTGCTGGTGAACCGGTTGCTGTAGATGAATCCTTGAACAGAGGATGTCCTGTTGGATGTAGATACCGTAACGAGAACCGGGAATCTTCCAATTTGACGGAAGCCTTCAGAAGTGCTATGGAAAGGACTGCTGGAGAAGATCAAAGAAATGAAAATCGAAAAAATGAGAACAAAGATGGAGAGAAAATTAATGAACTGAACAGAGCATCCGAAGCTGAGCAAATCCCTCTTGAACAAGAAAACAGAATTCCGGAATCAGGATCTGGGTCAGGATATAATGATCCCTCGGAGATCCTCAGGAATTGCATCACGAGAGCTTACCAGACAGCTCAACAAGCGATCAGCCAAGCCACCTCCGTGCCCCCTGCCCCAGAGGCTCCCCCGGCGGAAAGACTTGCCTACAATGCGGCTCAAGCTGCCCAGATCGCAGTTGCTGGATTAGCGACGGCTTCAGAAACACTCCAGCGAAACGTTTCTATTTTGGCAAGAGATGTAGAAAATCCTCATTTCAAAGAAGCTATGAATCAGCTGGCAAATGTTTTGGCTGCTACTAATTCTGGCAATGGAAGTTCCTTCCCTAGAGCCCCAGCTTCGACACCAGCGAATGTCTCGAGCCCGATGAACAACACCGACCCCACTACCACCCCGGCCGAACCCCAACATGACCAGGAAAACTTCGACACCGTCATGGAAGCTGTCAGCAAAAATCTGAACGTCGTTGATCTTTCTAACTCTCACAACGTCCAGAAGGATACTGTAATGGAGGAATCCAGCGAAGAGAACCAAAGAGATACTGTAATGGAGGAATCTAATCATTCTAGTTCCGGATCTGTCGGGAAGGACTTCAATTTGGTTGATCTCTCGACTTCTCATGAATTCCGGAACGATACTGTGATGGAGGAGTCCACCCACACTGCTATTGATTTGGGAAATGATGAAAATGTTTCTTTTTCTCTTAATGTGGAGAAGAAAACAAATCAAAACTCCAATGAAGAAATGGTCGATTCGATGATGGATTCAATGATGAGTCAAATGACGAGAAACGAAAACTTCTATGATGCTCCGGAATCCATGAGTCCAACCTTGATGGAAGACGACAACAAAACTTCGGTTCTTTCTGACATCGAAGTTATCTCCATGAGGGACGATGAGGAAGACAAAGATGAAAGAGATATCCTGAATCCGAGTGAACCGAGAGTTGTTTCGGATGGACAAGTCATGTTGGATGCTGGAGATGGATGGATGGTCTTGAGTCAGGGAAGTTACGAGGAAATGTGCAGATTCTACGAGGCTCAGCGTCGTCAAAGTCAGAGAGACGGACAAAATGAAGACGTCGTTGTGATTGTTTCCGACGGAAGCACCGTGCCCAGTGCTGCTGTGGCCGAAAGTAACCCTCAACAAAGTACTCCTGTTGTTGAAAACACTTCCCACCAAAGTACTCCCGTCGTCGAAGATCCTCAACCCACGGCTCCCGTGGAAACCCCTGTGGAAGAACCCCAGAAGGTCGAGACTGCTCCTCAGCCCCCTCCCCGATCGGGACCCTTGTATCCCAAGTTGGAAGAGCAGTGCGAAGCCGGTACTCCGTACTACCAGATGACCAACTACTACCATGACTACCAACATACTCGTCAATGTCCAATCGAGCATCCAAGTAAGTTTTGTTTAACTATTTTAAAATAATTAGTTTTCTAAATTTTTCTGAACAGTTTAATAATTTTTCATTTTAGATGCAGCTATCCAGGCTGCTGTGGACATCCTTGTTCTCGATCTGGGATTCGACAATTGCAACGGATGGATTACTCATTTGTCCGAGAAATGCAACGGCGAGATTGACAACATCCTCAGCGAGATGGAGAAGGATCCTATCTACATCCAAAAGCGTTCTCGTTAAATGGACTTGATCTGTATCCAAAAACATTCTCGCTAGAAATTTGTACAGTTTATTTTTATTTAAAAACTCATACATATTTGTTTTCTTGAGTTCCCACTGTATCCATTATTTGAAGGGACAATAAAGAGTTTTTATTATCTGGAGTTTGTTAGATAATCCAAAACTTCTTCAACGTGGAGATTTCATGAAGCAACCTGCTTGCAATACTGAAACTTTGTAACAAAATCTAATCTTGATTTTTTCCGATATCTACTAAATGAAAAACTTTCTCTTTAATGTTATAGTGTAATGGAAGGCTGGATCGAATACGCCGAAGAAGCCTAACGAACACCATTTTTTTATTCGAATATTGTTATCTAGACCCGGAACATTCCAAGACCAATGAGTAATATTCGAGTTCAAATCTCAGGTACTCCAACATACAGGATCCGAACCCTTGGGGGTCTAATGATGGAGGAAAATCTGGCCATTTCGCCACCTTTGTAAAGTTGAGAACGTGTGAAAAACGTTGGGTTCACGAGTTTTTTAAATCCTAACTTCGATAGTTTTTCAAGTTTATTTTGTGAATTAGTATACTGAAATTGAATATGAGAAATAAAAATTAATTTACACAAATTTTGCAGAAAAATTGGTAGTTCATAAAAAGTAATATCATCTGGAAATTTTAAGTTTTATATAAATTGCTAGTTTTATGTATTTCCTAATTCAAAATATTTTCTTAATGTTTATAAAGCATGGTTTCCCCCAATACGTACAATATTGTTACCAGAACCAAAAAGGGTGTTTTATAAAATTGTCTCGACGCGAATTTCCGGGATTTTCCAGTCTGGATAAACAACTATAAAATGTGTCCACGTGTTTCCCAAGATTCCAAACGTCATCAAAGAAATTCACAAAAATTTATGTTAAAATTTAATGAAAAAGCTGTTTTTTTAATTTTAAAAAATTCAAAATCCTCGGATGTGGACGTTTTGGGAAACGGACATTTCGCCAGCCTCACCGCTCACGAGGAAACTAACTGCGACCGAAAAAGCTTGTTTGTCCACATAAAATCGATAGTTTCAGAAACTCATACCAATACACTAATTCCGCTTTTTTCAGACTGGGATCGTTAATCCAGATCAACTACTAACGTGCAATCATGGGTATGGTGCTGGGTTTGCCGTGGGTCGCGGCTTCGGTGAGTTTCCGTTTCTTTATGATAATTTAATAATTATATATAAAAATTACTAAATTCTCATATATAAAGTTTAGTTAACTTTTATGTAAGGAATTAATGAAGTTCCATGTATTAACTTCTTTGAATCCACGAGTTTCAGGCTGCTTGTTGCTTCGGAAGCGCGGCATGTTCCATGTGCTGTGCCGTCTGCCCGAGAACGGCGAGTTCGACGACAACCAGGATCATGTATGGATTGATGTTGCTTCTCGGCACCATCATCTCCTGTCTAATGTTGGTCCCGGGAATCCAGGAGAAGCTTGCTAATGTAAGTTATATTACTTTTACCACAACTTCAGTAAATTGTTTTCAAATTCCATACTTTTCGACCGTGACAAATTCCAAATGTCAGTTTTAAAGTGATTTTTCTTCAGGCTCATTGGTTCTGTGATGCAGTCAACATAAACTGTAGCCGAGCCACCGGATTCCAAGCTGTCTATCGACTTTGTGCCGGAATGACTACTTTCTTCTTCTTTTTCATGCTCCTGATGTTCCGTGTCAGTTCCAGTAACGACTTTCGATCGAAAATACAGAATGGCTTTTGGTTCTTCAAGTTTCTACTTATGGCAGGAATCATTTTCGGATTCTTTTACATCAAATCCGAGCACATCTCTGGACGTAAGTATCTTCATTGACGTTAATATACTTTCTGTCTTCGTTGTCCTCACCAAAGTGTTAGTTCATTTTGAGGATATTTTTCGGTAATTTTCACTCAACTGAAAAATTATAGAAATTTTGTCGAGATAGTGTCCTGAAATTTTTGATTTTCTAATTTTAACTTTAATATCTTATTGAAAAATGTTTTAGCTCTGATGTGGATTGGAATGATTGGAGGTTTCCTGTTTATCCTCATCCAATTGATCTTGATTGTGGACTTCGCTCATGGCTTGGCGGAAAGCTGGGTCACCCAATATGAAGAAACGGACTCTCGATCTTGTTTTATTGGATTAATCGCCTTCACTATCGGATGTTACGCTCTCGCCACAATGGCAGTGATTTTCATGTTTATTTACTACACTAGTGGTGGTCCATGTTATCTTCCGAAGTTCGTTATTTCCTTCAACATCATCCTTTGTGTTATGGTTTCGATTGTCTCTATTTTGCCTGCTATCCAGGAAAGAATGCCACAATCAGGGCTTTTGCAATCCTCCTTCATTACTCTGTATACTATCTACTTGACCTGGGCCGCGTTGATGAATAATCCGGATAAGCAATGCAATCCTTCTTTGATTAGTATCTTCACTAACCATACGACACCAGATCACGGTGCAGATGAAGTGAGTTTTGGTTTGATTTTGGATATATTAGTGGTTTTGTATATAGTTGTAGAACTTTATATGATTACCTTGAATATAGCCACATTTATTTTCATCTCTTTAAAATTAATATTAATTTGACGATTTTTCAGGCCTATGGAATGCCGTTGCCAGCACAGTCGATTGTTTCACTGATCATCTGGTTCTTGTGCTTGCTGTATGCATCTATCAGAACATCGTCGAACACTTCTCTCGGAAAGATTACTGGTGGCGGTTCAGGTGCGAGCGGTGAAGAAATCCCACTTAGTGAGTCCCGAGACACCCTGGCCGGTGAGACAAGACTGTATTTTAATATATATTGTGCGAGGCTAATCCTTTGCCACTGTAGATTTTGGGATGTGTCTACCTTGATAGAGAAGATGATAGGTATCTGTTTCCATTTTGCTGGAAATAGTTCAAGAATTTTGAATGAGATTCCTGACGAAATGATGATGGATGCCAATTTCTTCTTTGATGGAGTAGATTATGTCCCTAGATTTTAGTCCTAGTTTGGGGTACTGGCCAAAGTGTATAGGGACTGTTGTTTTTACTAACAGTGGTGGTGGTGTTTTTTGGAATTAATTTATCTCGCACTAATATGGTGGTTGTGCTTGTCTATTGGCTTTGTTTTTTATTTCAATTGTTTTCAAAGTATTAATTAATTTGTTAGTTTCAGGAGAATCTGTTCCGACGGACGAAGAAGGAAAGGTGTACGATAACGAACGTGAAGGAGTCGCATATTCATACAGTTTCTTCCACTTCATTTTTGCCCTTGCCAGTCTTTATGTCATGATGACGTTGACTTCGTGGTATAAGCCAGACAGCGATCTTGCTCATTTGAACAGTAACATGGCTTCTGTTTGGGTCAAGATTGTCTCGAGTTGGCTTTGTATGGGGCTTTATACTTGGACAATGGCGGCCCCTGCTCTTTTCCCGGATAGGGATTTTGCTTGAAAGAAGATTGACTTTGAAGAAAGTGTTTTGTAAAAATCGAAGCTTGTCTTTAATTTTCTTCCAAAGAAGTCTTTTTTGAGGAAAATTAAAGTTTAAAAAATATTCCTTTTGTAAAAAAATGTAAAAACTTGTCTTTAAGTCTCTTTTTGAGAGAAATTGAAGTCAGAAAAATGTACATTTCTATGTACAGTTGGCTGAAAAAACGTGTCTAAAGAGTCATCTTTACTGTATGAATGGCTGATACTTTGTATTTGTAAAGAAATAAACAATATGAATAATGTGGAATAAGCGTTAGTTCGCTAAAATACTTGGATTTTGCTCTTTGTATTTCCGTTTATGGTTCTTGATTTTCAGATTAAGTGATCAACAATGTCCCTGGATATATCCAAGATGCAGCCTTACGGAGGTCCGTTGTCTCCGTCGAATTTTTCCCAATCGACTCTTGCGCTTTTTGGTATTGGGCTTTTTTTGACGGCGTACTTCTTCATTCAGGAGGTTACGGTGGAATCTAAGAAGAGAAGCCTCGTTACGGAGATCATGTTAGCTGGTTTGGCCGCTGTTTTCCTCGGGTTCGGGACTGTCACTCTTGCTCTTTGGGTCGGGATTTGGATCTAGAAGGAACATCGAAGTAATGTGATAACTTATTTTTATTTAATTATTTAACATGCCAGTAGTGGTATTAAAAGTATTTTTCCTTGCCTTAAAGTGTAACTGGTGGAATCTATAATAATTATTTTATTCAAAAACCCGACAGATTTCTTCATAAAAAGTTTCTGAAAAATATTGACCGGCTTTAAAAAAATAGAATTGTGATATTTCCGACTAAAGATTAGTCTTCGTCGATAGCTTTGGAGATAGTAGGACTTGTGATAGAGGGACCCTTGAAGATCCCCCCTAGTTCATCGACGATGTCCTCGATGGGTCTGTTTTTGGTCTCCGGAAGATTGAAGTAGAGATAAACACAACAGAGAAGAAGAGGAACTATGAAAATTAGGAAAGTAAGGGGACCGACGGCTTCGTAAGCAGGGAAGAAAATCAGAGGTGAAATAAAGCAAGTAAGATATTGGGTAGAGATGGAAGCAGACTGCATCCAGGGACGGTAATCGGCTGTAGCTAATTCTGTAGCGATGAAGAGGGCTAATGGTCCCACTCCCAAACTGAAAACTTATCGATGATTTTAAGTTCAAAAAATGAAAACTTACCTAAAAACAAAAAGGAATAACATAAAAACGATCAAGAATGCGTATCCAATATTGATATTATCGGTGAATTTAAACAGGAAAACCATAAACATTAAAGCACAATTCAGCAACGCCAAAATCCCAAGTCCTCCGATTATCAACTTTCTTCTTCCAATTTTGTCGATCGTCAATGTTCCAAAAATATTGCCCAACAATCCAGAAAAAGACGCAAAGCAGTTCGCCATTGCTGCTCCAGATTCCGTAAATCCTATTCCTTGAAGTAGAAATGTTCCAAAGAAGGATACAGCCATTATTCCCGAGAAAGATACCGTGACATTAATTAGTACACAAATTATAAAGGCTTTTCTTGTTGGTACACAATGAAAAATAGAATTCAATGTCACTTTTCCTTTTCTTTCGTTCTTCTCTAATTCACTGTAGATTTCCGGAATCCTTTGATCAACGTCGGGTTTCGAGTGATAAAGTTCGAGACATTTATGTGCTTTTTTATCCTCCCCCTTTTTTATGAGATAAACTGGGGAGTCGTAGAAAACGAAGAACATCCCGATGAGGATCACGATACTCGGGAAGCATTCTGGAAAATGAAATTTAAAAAATACAGTAATTTTCTATTGTATTTAGTTTTTACGATGGCTTTGGAAAGGAACTCACCAATAAGAAAAGCCCAATGCCAAAGTTCTTTCGTTCCGAGAACCTGGGGAATGCCGATTCCACTAGCCAAAACGAATCCGATACTTTTGGAGAATCCAGTCAAGGAGCCCATGAAACCCCTGTACATTATCGGACTGATCTCTGTCAGGTATACTGCCTGAGTCGTTGTGAACATCCCTATCCCCAAACCAGAGACAAATCTTCCGAGAACGAAGAATTCTGCCGATTCGAAATATTGCGACCAGAAAGATAAAAGAAAGCTCAAAAGTAAAATCTGAAATTTCATACTTTATTATGCTATTTAGAAAATAGATTATCTCTAGTTGCTTTTAAGTTTTTTAGAATGTACTAAATAGATGTGAAATTTTGCAATTGTTGGTCTCAAATGGAAGATTTTAGGAACTCGTGTTGGGAAACCTTTCGTGGAAAAGTTTCTGATCTTTATAAAGCAATTTTTATTTTTCTGCGAAGAAAAATGCTGTCTATAATATTGATCCTCTGCCTGAGGCGTTCAAAAAAGTTAAATATCAATCACGTTAATTGAAAATTGTCCAAAAAATGAATATGAACATTTTGGAGATTCTATCTTTCGTGAAAGTATTCACGTGGAACGAAAAAAGTATATTGAAAGTTACTTACGAAGCTGGAAATGATAAAAAAAATTCGAAGACCAAATTTCTGCATTGCTCGGGGGGATATCACTGCACCTATGAAAGCTCCGATGAACAGTAGACCAGCGACGGAAGGCCACACGATTCTCTGAGCCTCTTCATCGATGACAGTGTTGTAGGTCCTGAAGTTGAAGAGAATTCATATATAAAAACGAAAAAAGTACTAGAATAGAACTTATAAACTCAAATTTAAATTTAAAAATTGATATATAAAAGTGAAGAAAGTTACTACGATAGAAGCCAGGAATATGAATTATAGACAAGCTAAATTCACAAAGGACTTACTGATTAACGCTTTCTGTGATGAAGTCTTGGAGAACGTCGGCAAGAGGGTTGATGAGGGAGATCTGGTACCCGAAATGGAACGAACCCCCCAGGACCACCACTGATCCTGTGAGAATCAGTTTTGCCCTTTGCATGGGACTTGGTCTGGTTTCCTGCTTTTCAATGGACATTTTCTTCAAACCATTCAAAGAAGAAGGGGAGAACACGTCCTCGGAAGTCAGAGTCGAAGGGGGCAACCCGGCCTCGGATGTCGAACAGCTGTTCCGGCGACTCTCCTCGGGCATTTTAATCAATATAAAGCAGCTCCTGGTCAAGGAAATGAAAATTAAAGTCGATACAAAACGTTTCTCGGTCAAGGAAATGAGAACTAAAACGGATATAAAATAATTACTTTTAGGGAATAAAATATTGAAAACGATCTAGATCAATCTTTTAAAAAATAAAATAAAAATTCACGCAAAATAGTTTTTTTAAAAGAATAGATATTAAAAACTATACGAAGAATTATTTTTAGAGATAAAAGTACTTAAATCAATATAAAACAATTCCTAATTTAAAAAATTAATGAATCGAAGAACTTGATTTCTCATATTCAAATGCGAAAAATTCTTTTCATGAATTTCTAACAAAAAAAATTCTTTACAGATGCCTAACAAAGAATTTTTTTCACGGAGATTTAACAAAACATTTTTTATATATTTTCAACAAAAAACTTAAAAAAAAGGATATTCTGGCCTCAAAAAATGAGGCTTCTCGGCTTCATGTAGAAATGGAAAAGTGGTTTGCGCAAAATAACTCGTTTTTGGAATCAGAATCGGACAAGTTTTTTGAAGAACAATGGGAAATCGGTTCTCGATCAAGCTTTTTTCAATGAATGATTAAATTCAGCTTTTTTGAAGATGAGATCTCGATTCCAAAAACAAGGGCAAAAAAACGTGAATGGAAATTGGGTCGAATTAAGAATGTCTGAACTTCACACGCATAAAGGTCTCAAAAGGAATTCCTGTTTTTAGGTTTTTGGAAATTAGAATTTCATACGCGTGCGTCTCAAAAAGAATTCCTTTTTTGTAGACTTTAGGAAATTGGGATTCCATATGCATGGGTCTCGAAAAGAATTCATTTTTTACGTTTTAGGAGATTGATATCAACACAGGTGGGTCTCGAAAAGAATTCCTGTTTTGTGTAGACGTCTCGAACTTTGAATTGTGTGCGTAGGTTTCAGAACGAATTTCTTTTTTATAGGTTTTTGATTTCGAAAAAATAAAAATGTGACGCGCATGACTCTCGAAAAGAATTCCTGTTTTTTATTTTTAGAAAATTTAAATTTTGTACCTATGAATCCCAAAAGAATTCTTTTATAAAGTTCAAAAAATTCGAGCTGGTTTCTTCTCTAAAAACTTTATTTTAAAAATATTTATTGACATTGGGTTTATATTTTTATTATACTTAAAACTTTTGGCAAAATTCGACGAACGAAGTATGGAGCCCGTATAAAAAGAGTAATTAAGTGTGATCTGTTTCAGGACCACTACTTGACACATGCCCTCAGGGAAAAAAGAAGAAAGAAATTGTTAAAAAAACTCGTTAGTCTCACGACGAATTTCACTTGATTGATCTTTCAACTATGGAATTGTTCATTGGCAGATTAGTTCTACGAATTCCATAGGTATATTGATATTTTTAAACTGTACTATTTATATCATCTACCATCTGCCACTTAATCTGATTAACAACTGAATTTTCGAAAATTACCGATTCCAGATTTGTATAAATCAGAGATAAAGTTCATACTAAAAAAAGTCATGTCAGAATTATTATTTGAGACTTATTTTTAAAGAGTATAATCATAAAACTACTAAATGGGAAATTCTCGGTCCTATTACAAATAATATTTAATTTATTTTTCACTCATTGGTTATTTAAAAAATGGAACATTATCGAAAAAATCCAAAAACGTGTTTTTCATGAAAAAGTTATGTTTTCGATGCAATTATCGAGAGTGACAGTTTTTATCTCTATTGTCAAATAGTATTTATAATTTATCCGAATTCCAAATCAACAAGATCTGCATCAAAATCCCTTTTAAATCACAGATTATCTGTTGTCCTTTCTAATCCTGACGAAATTTTAAAATACTAGATTTCCAAATTTCTGCAAATAAATTATAATCCAAACAGCTAATAAACATTAAAGTCTCCAGAAAAATAATTATTAACCCTAGATTTAAAGTTCTTTTAAAAAAATAATTCCACCTAATAAAAGATAAAACCGGATTCCAATCACACAATAGTTCATTTTAAAAAGCGAATAATCCCTTGTGATCATCTGAGTCAGATGTCCCAGGAAATGGTTATTTATCATCTGAATCAGATGTCCTAGGAAGGCGTCGACCTTTCAAAAAACAATAACACTCTTGTTTTTCTATTCTATTTTCAACCAACGAAATTCACTTAATTTCAATAAAAAACACGAACTTTGTCTTGGGTTCATCCACGACCAAACGTCAATTAAACTTATTTTATTCACAAAAATTAAAAATAACCATTTCTTCCTGATCGACAAATTATAAGATAAAGGAAATCCATCAGGACACCGAGACCATTTAGAAAATCTTCATTCCACATGCGAACGTTCTCCCAATAGACTCTGTGGTATCTCTCGATTTCATTTCTTGTTTTATCCAAAAATTCTGCAGGAACGTTGGTTGCACTGATCACCAAATCCGTGGAATCAGATTGATCCTTTAACTTTATAGAAATCTTCGCAAAGTGACCTTGTGGATATTTTTTCAGACGCCATTTCATGACTATTTCCTTGTTTTCAACCACGAAATCAAATATTCCTGTTATCTGATCTCCAACTGAGGAAATCACAAAAGTCAATCGAAAGATGTATA
>VOSG01000309.1:0-11825 GCA_009761265.1 Halicephalobus sp. NKZ332
TCAATTTTCCCAACTTCAATATTTCAGCAATGCAGCAGCGATGAAACAACAACTGCTAAGAACCGGAGTTCAGTTTGACTGGGAAAGAGAACTTTATACCTGCGATCCGAGTTTCTACAAGTGGACTCAATGGATCTTCCTGAAGTTGTTTGAAGCCGACTTGGTTCATCGAACTGTGGCCGAAGTTAACTGGGATCCGATCGATAAAACGGTCTTGGCAGAGGAGCAAATCGACGGTCATGGATGTTCTTGGAGATCTGGAGCCAAAGTCGAAAAACGGAAGCTCGCTCAATGGATGATCGAGACTCCTAAGTACGCCAAACGCCTTGCTGACGGACTGGAGCCGTTGAGAAGGGATTGGAAGGAAGTCGCGGACATTCAGGCTAATTGGATTGGAAAATGTGATGTTTGGAGATTTGTTTTGAGATTGAAAGAGGGAAGAAACCAAAGAGACTTCGAAAGATTCGATCTAAGATTGAAAGATCCAAGAGATTTAGCTAATGCTCAATTCCTCGTTGTTGAAAGAGACCATCAGCTTGTCAGAGAATTACCTTCTCTTCCGAAAAATACAAGTAAGTTTTACTTTTCAAGTCCAGAATTACAATGACTTTTGCAGCTGTACTCGGTCCGACAGTCACGAATTTTATCACTGGAAAGCAGCTTCCAATTGTTGTTCTTTCTGAAGAATTGGTCACAAAAGATGAAGAACAGGGTGTTGAATACTTTATGAAATCTCGAGTTGGAAAAGAATCGGATACTGAAGTGATGGATTTATTGAAATTGAAACCCTTAAAATCTAGAAATGAAATGGCAGCAGAAGACATTGTGAAACTTGCGGAAAAGAAGAATTGTGCAGGTTATCAGACATCTAGGACTTTGAATGACTGGGTTGTTTCTCGTCAACGTGGATGGGGAACACCGATTCCTATGGCCTTGACGAAGAGAGGAGAAGCTTTTCCTGTAACTGAAGAGTTTTTGCCTGTTTTGACAGAACATAGAGGACAGGAATTTAGGTTTGTGAAGATTTATATGATTTATATTTTTTTATTTTTGGATATTTTTTAGATCGTTAGGAAAAATAGGTCATATTGAGCAAGAGACTTTGGATACGTTCTTTGACTCTTCATGGTATTATCTGAGATTTTTGGATCCTAAAAATGATGATAACTTTGTTGACAAGAAAATGACAGAAATGTTTATGCCGGTTGATGTCTACGTAGGAGGAGTTGAACATGCAGCAGTTCATATGTTTTTTGCCAGATTTGTTAGTTATTTTCTATATGATTCTGGATTGACGGCATGTGCAGAACCTTTCAAAGATCTTGTTCCTCAAGGTATTGTTCGTGGTAGAACATTTATAGATCCAGAAACAGGAAGATATATAACAAGTCAAGAGGTGGAACAGTGTGGTGATAGTTTTGTTGATGCTAAAACAGGAGAAATGGTGGAAACGGTATTTGAGAAGATGTCGAAATCTAAACATAATGGAGTAGATCCGATAGAAGTTATCCAAAACGATGGAGCGGACTTGGCTAGATTACAACTTCTGCAAGCAGCATCACCAAGAGCAAATTTGGATTGGGGAAGTTCGGATTTGAAAGGAATGAAAACATGGATTGATAGAATTTCATGGGCTGTAAATGCTTATATCAATGGACGAAAGAATCAGAATAGTGAAAAGTGTCCAGATGATACTGAAAAAGTCTACAAGGAGAATTATAATTATTTCGTCAGGAATGTAAGTTTTTTAAGATTACTTCTGTCCTTATTGACTGTATCTTTTTAGACATCGATGTTGTTGGAGATTTTGAGAATTCATAATACTGCCATTGCGAGACTTCAGGGATTGACGAATGCTTTGAGAAAGATCAATCCTGATGTTGCTGGAAATTCAAGAGAGTATGAAAGATGTGTTCATGCCTTGGTTATTATGCTTCAAGTGTTTGCTCCTAATACGGCAGCGGAATTGTGGTCAGCTATTTGTCAAGTTGAACCCATTGATTCAAGCCGATGGAATCGCAATGAAGATGTTTTTAAACAAGCTTGGCCGACAATTGACTCTGATGCTGAAATAGATTTCATGTTAAATGTAATTTTTAGTTTGAAATTAGTTTTTGATTAATTTTTTCAGACATTTGAGATAAGTTGTGGAAGAGTATCTGTCGATCGTCGTCAATTGGAGGATTTGGATGATCATGAACTTGTTAAACTTGCACAATCCAAGGTTCATTTGGACTTTTTTGAGGAGTTGAAGAAGAGGAACCTCGCGATTGAAGAGTTTTCCGTGGCGAGAAGACGTGGTCTGCATGTTACTGTTGATCTCAAGATGAAACAGAATGTGACAGAAGAGCAGATTAGGGACATTCTCGATGAAATTTCGAAGGTCAAGTTCCAAAAAGCAAAAGAGGCGAAGAAAAATAGGAAAAAGAATAAGTGAGGGAGTGCAGTTGTTTTAGGATTTGATACTTTTGTTGTTGAATACATATATGCATAGATTTCATCTAGGCGCATTGCTAGTTCATTGAAATTATTGTTGATTGTATCGCTCAAAATTCAATGTTTTTCGTATTGAATGTGATATTCCTTTTTTGGAATAGAATTCCAATAATTTCCTTGAAATTCGTGATGTAGTTAATTGAGAGAAATTCCTCGATTGTATCCTGATATGGGATTTTGATTTTTTTCTCTCAAATCTGCTTTAGATGTACTAGAATAAAGTTCCGAAGTTATTTAGAAATCAAGTTTTATTCATTTCACAAAAATAACGTCAATTATAAATAACGGATCCAACTTTGCGACGCATTGCCATAAAGATTGTCTGGTATTGGACGAATATGTCTAAGACTTGGAAGGAATTATAGTCTTTGTTCCCGCTCCAGGGGGGATTCTTCGGTATCCGTTGCTTACCATCCCCGAGCAGCAACTCCGCAAACTTCACCAACATCGGCCTCGCGGTCCTGATGTATGTTACTGGCAGGTACTCGATCTCCACAATGGTGCCCTAAATGATGATAGTTAATAACAAAATTAAGCAATAAAGAAGAGGATAAAACGAGCTTAACTGACCTTTGTGGCCTGTTTTGCCTGTGATGCTATTCCAATCCGAACCCGGAAGTCTCGGTAGTGGAAGACAAGTCCGTTGTTCTCGTAAGACCCACTGTAGTCCGGGGTGTATCCTATCTTGAATTTCGGGAGCAACAAGTCGAAGCCTCTGTCTGCGATCGCCCGGATCTGTTTCCCACCTTGTTCGACTGGAGGCCCAAGGATAAAAGTACTGGCAGGATAATGAGTGTGATGGAAAACAGATATCGCTCCAATATTAGTTCCGGGAGCAGGTTTGTAGTTCATGTAATCACATCTGAAAGCGCCTTTCTGGACACATCCAAGCGAAGCCGCTCTTTCGCAAATTGCTTTCATCGACTCTTTGACTTCCACTACCCTGGAAAAGTAAAACCCATACACAAGAAATCAAGTTCACATACAAAGAGACTGATTTAAAAAGGGAATTCATATAAAAATTAACTTCAAAGCACTAACCAAGTGACTCCGAAAGCAGAATCGTGAGTCTTCGGACGCTGTCTGAGTCTCTTTATGTCGATCAATAAGTTGGTTCCATCGTAGTTGAATTCATCGTTTTTCTGGCTTTGATTCTGACTCGAACCCGGGAATTTCAGCATTTCTCCGTGGCCAAATAGTGATGGAGTGTGATGAGATCCGTCGGAACAGAATGACCTCGTTCGACAGAATGCCTTCCTTCAGAGGTTTTTACCAAAAGAATATAAGTGTCACAGTCCGTGATGCAGTCGGAAGTGACTTGATTCAAGGAGATCGACCCTGTTGAATCTTCTGCAACTACCGGATCAAGAGAAACAATATTCACACAGACGATGCTTGATCCTTCAGAGAGATTCTGGAGTTGACTCAAGGTTCTACGAGCGAACGAAGAGGATTTCAACATCCCCAAATGAGAAGAAACAGAAATACCGGGAAACGTTGCGCGAGTTTTGGCGAAAAGGACATCTCGCCAAATAGCAGTTGAGAAATTTCATAATTTTTGTTTTCCATTTTTTCCTATTTTTTACTCCAATTTCTTTATTTCCTTCAAGTCTATTTTCATTTTCCGACAGTTTCTTCTGAAACCTTCATTGTCCATCTACGAATTAACTACAATGTCCGTTTTCCATGACGAAGTAGAAATTGAAGATTTCGAACTCGACGAGGAAAAGCAAGTCTACCACTATCCTTGTCCTTGTGGCGATCGATTCGAAATCTCTCTGTAAGTCCTCTTTCATATGTCGAGATCCATTCCATCAATACACCAACTATTCCAGCGAGATGTTAGAAATGGGAGAAGACGTCGCGACGTGTCCCAGCTGCTCGCTCATCGTCCGCGTGATCTACGATATGGAGAAATTCGTCAAGATGGAGACCGTTGCCGCCGTTTCGTCTCCTGCAGCTGCTGCTGTTCTCTAATCTCCATCATGTCCATCCTCCAAGTTGCAATCGACAACCCAAACTCGGTACAATGTACCCTTCTTTCTACCAATAGGCAACGGGTAAAAACTCTTTATTGATTATAGAAAAGATTTTCAAATGTAATAAAATACTGAATAGAATTTTCAAAAACGGCATACCAACAAAATCAGAACAAAGCGTAAGTTCCATCAAATGCTAAAAACTACAATCCCCCTGAATCAACGAATCTCAGTATGGCAATAGAGTGGCAGAAGTCAGGTAGCCGGAATGGGTGGCTTGTTTCACTGGCTTAGCAACAAAGTACTCTTTGTAGTCGAACTTCTGAGCGTGTTCTTTCTTAAGAGTCGACTCTCCTTCATCAGCGGCCAACTCTTCGGCTTCAGTCGGAGGCGATTCCACTTCGTCATCATCACCTCCTCCGATAGTAGGAGCTTCCGGCGCACTCGCACTTTTCTCCAATCGCTCTTTCTTCGCTGGAGGTTCACCAAGGAACGATTGAAATGTTCGTTGTTTCTTTGTCGAGACTTTCATCGTAGTCGGAATCACTTCAATGGTTTCGATGAGATGGAAACCATGGTTCTTCATTTCTTCTATACACTTGACAACTTGCTCCACACAGGGCGAGAAAGAAATGAGACGACCACCACGAGCTCTGCTGATAGCATTCTTAGCATGTTCAATCGCTCTCCAAGGTTCGGGCAAGTCCAGAAACACACCATCACAGGAATTTGTTACGAAAAATCCATCCTCATAAACATCCTGAAGAATACATGTTGTTCGTTCTCCTAATCCATGATCATTCAAGTCTTGTTCGATAGCTTTGACACGAGCTTCAACGACGTCGTGAGTATAAACGTGGCCATGTCTTCCCACAGCGACAGCTAAGGCATGAGTGAGCGATCCACTTCCTGTTCCACTTTCACAGATAACAGATCCCGGAACAACGTCCAGAAGCATAATAATTGTGGCAATGTCGTGCTGATAAAGGATCTGAGTGAAACGCTTCAAGGAACGGGACCAGAGGACAGGATTGGGTCGCAAGGCGTGAACAAAACCATTTGTTGTTGTGATTCTGGATCCATACGGTTTTCCGATCAGAAATTCGTGTCGAAGAGCTCCCATTTGCATGTTGAGGGTCTTCCCACGTTCGACTCTGATTGCTTTCAGAGTCTGAGAAGTAATATGAACAATGACAATGTCTCCCTCTTCGATTGTCTCGCGATAATGAATGAAAGAAGCACGGTCGATTCTTTCCTCGGCCGAAGAGGACAGAGTTGAGATCATTCCGAGGGCTTGAAGTTTTTCTGCATTTGATGTTATTTTCTTACGCTTTGGTGCAATCACAGTTTCATCTACAGTTTCGGTAATTTCGAATTCCTCCGTGGGAGGAGTAGCATCGAGATCTAGAGACATGGCTATAAGAATTTGACACCAGCGGGTGCACCTTCGTGTTCAACTATTGCTGCTCTGCCGCTGCTCTGGAGTTCCTCCAAGGCTTTGAGTAAAGTTCGGCGGTTAATTCCGTGGAAAGCTGAAACGCGAACAAACAATAATGATGCTGAGTGGTCTCAAGACTTACACTCTTGGAGAGTATCGTCGCCGTCGATCAAGTCGTCCAAAGTAACGACGCTATTGAGAAATCCGTTAGACTGAGCCCAGGAGTAGATGACTTCTCCCCACTGAGCCGGACTCTGCCAATGAATGTGACACTGCTTCTTCGAGCGATCGGTCCACTCGACGCACTTCTTGCCTTCCAGGTAATCTAGTACCTTCAGAACCGCGTTGTGATCCAATCGGCCTAAACGCAAGCACTGAGTTTGCTCTAACGAATGGAACCTACGATTGATAGCGCGATTGTTGAAGAGTTCGCTTTCACCCAAGGCAGTGACGTCAGCGACGTAGAGGTTATTGGCGTTACAGTACCGCAGAACCAACTGACCCCAGGCTTCGAGTTGCTTCTCGCGGGTTGTAGCGTTCGGTTGGATGCTGGAACGAAATAAAAACCATAAACTCGACAATCTGACACGGCAAACGTCACAATTACACACTAGTTATCAAATATACAGTAAACCCTGGATTCACGATTATGAGGTAGCCACACTCACTCTACTTTTCATATATCAAGACTTACGTAAAAAACGGGGGAAAATCGTATTCCCACGGGAAAGCAAATGACATGATCCAGCAATGAGATCCAGACGAATATGAAGGCGATCAGGAAATTATAAAGTAGAAGGAAGGGAAATATCGGAAAAGTCGAAGCCAAACGGGAAATATAATTCACAAGGAAGCGAGCGAGCGTGCGGGTGTCTCGACGCGAATCAAGTTTTTGAAGGGAAAACCGTAGCGCGAGCACCTCTTTCTTGTTCGCTCTCTACTTCGTTAGCTCTTCTTTACGATTTCCTTATTTATCCTTCCTTTATCTTCTTTTCTTTAACTGGATTTTATACAAACCGTATTCCTACAGATATTGTCTATCTATTGAACATGATTTTGTTGGAATTTCCAATTGTTTTATGTCCTAATGGTAGGAATCATCTTCCCCCAATTACTGCGTCTCTCTGTTTTGTCTTGCTTACTTGTTTCGTTCCAATGATATCCCGGACGTAATTCACCCAAGTTATCTCTCGAGAATTCGTGATAATATTCTGAGAGATGTGTGTTATTTTTCCGAAAGATACACGATAGGCTTTTCGCGCTGTCGATATATCAGCACCTAATGTGGTTTTCCAGGGTCCACCTTTGGCATAGCTTAGGATGAAGCTGAATATTGCTTATCCCGTTACTGGAGCACAGAAATCCTTCGATGTCGATGATGAGAGGAAACTCCGTATCTTCTTCGAAAAACGTATGGCCCAAGAAGTCGAGGCCGACACTCTTGGAGATGAGTGGAAGGTGAGGTTGCATCTGCCAGTGCTTGTTGGATTATGATATTTCAGGGATACATTTTCCGTATCGGAGGTGGTAATGACAAGCAGGGTTTCCCAATGAAGCAGGGTGTTCTCACCAATGGACGTGTCCGTCTTCTCTTGTCCAAGGGCCACTCTTGCTACCGTCCCCGCAAGGATGGAGAGCGTAAGCGCAAGTCTGTTCGTGGTTGCATCGTTGACGCCAACTTGGCCGCCCTTCACTTGACCATCGTCAAGAAAGGTATGCTTGACTCAACCAAGTCTCATGATTTCATGACTGCTTTCAGGTGACGGAGAAATCGAGGGTCTTACTGACGTCTCTGTTCCCCGCCGTCTCGGACCTAAGCGTGCTACCAAGATCCGTCGTTTGTTCAACTTGAGCAAGGAAGACGATGTCCGTGAATACGTCATCAAGCGTACCTATCCTCTTAAGGAAGGTAAGGAAAGAGCTCGTGTTGTGACCCCCAAGATCCAACGTCTTGTTACTCCTCATCGTTTGCAACGCAAGCGTCGTCTTGCTAACGAACTCAAGAAGCGTGCTGAGAAGAGCCGTGAAGGCAGAGCTGAATACCAGAAGATGCTCGCCCAGTACGCCAAGGAACAGAAAGCTATCCAAAAGGCTCGTCACCACTCCTCTGCTTCGAGCTCCAAGTCTCCCAAGCTCTCTGTCTCGAAGTAATTATGTTTTTTTGTTGAGTCTTTATTCAATAAATTGTTGAAATATTATTTGTTCACGGAATCCATTGTCGAGATTCTCGGAAACTTGGTTAAACATAAAATTCAACGATGACTAATTTGAAAGGCCGAATTTTGAAGAGCGAACAACGATTTCGAGGGGAACTGTATATTCGGGATTAATAATTTATTGGTGATTGATGGTGTACAATCGTCGCATCCGATGTACTAGAATCGACATCTCGTCTAATGTGAAAAATCCGCTTATTCATCATTTATTTGTGGTTTGGAATCACTTAGGGAAGTAGTGCTGGTTGGGGATATAATTTGTGGATAATAAATAACTTTGGACGTCATATGGAGTGTATTGAAAGTTAATTCTTTGTTAACTAGTAGTTAAGAACCATTGCTTATTCATAACTTGCTTGTGAATGGAGATCATTGAGGAGATTAAGAGCTGTTAGTCAGGAATATTCGTTAATAATTTATTAGTGGTAAATAACTCTGGATGCTACATGAAGTGTGTTGAAATCAATACTCTTCGTTTACTGCAATTTGAAGGAATTCACTTTTTGTCACTTTTGTAGACTAAAATCACATATTTTCCAAGTTACAAAACGCCACAAGATTTTATTCTTAAATTAAATAAACTAATCTAATTTTGATTCTAAAAAATTTTCGAAAGAAATAGGTTTTTTAAATTTCTTTATTTTTAAAAGTAAAAAAAATATAAAAAAACAATTTTTCTTTGTTTTTTCTGTTTTTGAAGCTTTGTCTTTTTTCTTCCGGCTTTCGAGATATTGGAAAACCTAAATATGGATGAGTTATTTTGCTCAAATTAGTTTTATTATGTCACTTAGCGGAAGCAGGATAGTGACTATTTATTACTTTGCCTGAGTTATTTGAATTTCTGCTAGAAGTGGACTCAGATAAATACAACAGTGACTATTCAATTCATTCACTATCAATTTCTTATACTGAAACTCAATGGATATAAATCCGAATAGTGACTAATTTTGACTACTTTAGTTATAGTAAAATTTTCTATATCCAAAGATGTTTCAAGTTTTCAATAATTCAGACATTTTTGACAGAAATTCATTAAATTTCAAAACACTTAAAATTTATGAAAGTTTTGACTACTTGAAGATTTATTAAATTTTTAAATACTCGAAAATTTATTGAATTTCAAACAACTCAGAGATCTTTCCAAATTCTCGAATTTTTGACTACTCGAAGCTCAAGAACGAAAGTCGCAAGTCAACCTTGTTTAGCTTCGGAATGAGATTGACGGCTTTCCCTTGTTTATTTGCCGAAGGGGATGATTTATTTGGAAAAGCCGGCTGACCGGTGCCACCTTGGACTTTTCCTTGCCCGCGGGCAAACGAGCTAGTCTTCGAAGGACTTCAAGCACTGAGATCTCCTTCTGTTGAGGAAAGTGAGATAACCTTTTTTGTTTTCCTAAACATGAGGTAACTTTTTTGTTTTTCTAAAAATATGGCTTGTTCAAACTTGTCTTTTAGATAAAATAACTTTTCTTTAAGGGTTTTCAGAAATAAAGCAACTTATTTAAAAAACTTTTAGAAAAGAACTTTTTTTTAAATTCCCTAAAAAACAAAGCTACTTTTTTTATTTTCTGAAATAAGGGAAATTTTTTATTTTTTCGAAGAGTCTCGAAAGTAGTTTTTTTGAAACAAGTTGCAAATCGTTTGAAATCTTAAATTTTCTAAATTCGTGTTTAATTTTTAAAGAATGTTCTTTTAGACAAAAAAACCGGAAAATTTATGAAATTTCGAGGAAAGGAGAAGAAATTTCTCACTCCAAATAAAGCGAGTACTGAGTACGTTTATTTGTCTTCTCACATAATAAAAATACCTCGAGTACCAGTCGATATTAATGTTCCTTGTTTTTCCTTTTGACGTTTTTAAAATTGTCGTTCTATTCAGAGAATTTTGGAACTTTCTGAAAACTTAAAAAATTTCCTGTCGAGATAATTTCGTGGAAGATATTTATTTTTCATTTCGTAATGTTATTTAATAGTGATTCCCACGAGAAAAATACGGAATTTTATTTTCCGTACAAAAATTCTAGAAGTCCATGTCGGGAAAATTTTACAAAAATATTTATTCCTAGTTTCGTAGTATGGTTGAGCTCTTTTGATTTCGTCTTCATAACAATATCCTATTTTTCATGTTCCTTCGGTAAAAAATCAATGGATAATGATTTATCTCGATCAATTGTTCGAAAACAACTGTTTTTATTGCTAATTTTTTATTTTACTATTCAGTTTTTGTTTTTCCACAAGTAACAATTGAAAAGCAATTACGTTATTATAAAAAGCGAAAACATAAAAAATTCGAAAAATATCTCAGCACGAATTTTCCGAAATTTTCTCACCAAGGCTGAGAATTGTGGATTTTTTTATTTACATGATTATAGAATTCTTTGATCGTATTATTAAAAAATAAGAACACTGAAAAATTTTCGTAATTTCCTAGTCAAGACGGTGAACTTTGAAATCTAATATTTAAATATTCCTGCAAAAGTTCAAAAGTGTTTAACGAATTCTAAAACTCTTGGAATTTTAAATAGTATTGTATCATTTTATCCAAAAACCGTAAGCAAAGGAGCTTTTCGAAGACCAGTTGTTTTGTTCTCCACGTAAATTGTTGTTTTCCCATTTTGGTTGCTATCCAATTTTCTAAAAACAACGGTTCTTCATTCTCATCCCAACTTTTTGATCTTTGTCCTGCTCAATTTATAATTCAAACATAATTTTGGAAATTTATAATTTTAAATATTCAAGTTATAAAATTTTCTTCCAATTTAATTTTTGTTAAATTAATTTTATTTTCCTTCAATTTATAACTATCTTATAAAAATCACCTAAAAATTGTTCTATTTTATTTACAATTTATTCTACAAATTATTATTCTCTATTTAATCTTGTTTGATTTACAAATTCTTTACACTTTATAACTTTTTATGGATTTTTAATTTTTATTTACTTCATAATTTGCAACTTTTTTCTGCTTTATTTGTTGTACTTTTCCTGATTTATCGTTTTCTAACCCGATTTGTTTTCTCGTTGCGCAACTCTGTCCGCTGGAAGCTGTCTGGCAGGTTCGACTTGGACGAGAGGACGACGTACGACTTCACTTCTGTAGTAACTGGTTTTTTGTGAGTCAGTTGATCAATCGGAAGCTCGACTCACTGTTTGCGGTTCTTTCCGTTCCATTTTTTCATAAAAAATCAAAAAATTGAAGAAAACCGTCGACAGATTTGTTTCATTTTCTATTTCATTCTTGTACTTCTTTTTCGTTTGTATTGATGTTTCGAATATCCTTGTTTTATTTCTTTGTCCGAATTTCAGTCTTTTCAAGAATTGGAATGTTTGAAAATTATTATTTGAATAGATGGTGGAATCATGAATACTTTTTGATGGAGACTAAAAAATTATGTCAGCGATTATTTCTGTCGTAATAGTATTCTTGAATAGTGACCAAAAATCTATTTCAAAACAAAAATATTGAAGTGTACTTTTATAACAAAGTTAAACAGGATTTCACATTGGCCAAAAAAGATTTCCTCATCGTGCTGACCTTAATCACATGAGAGGGATCAATAAATCCTTGCTTGATTGTTTACGATTCCGTGATTGATTCAGCGATCTGCTCGTTCACTTCCTGGTTTCCATAGTCAACCAACTTTCACTTTGTCTTGCCCGATTCTCTTCTTCCATTGACTCCATTTTAAAATCATTTA
>VOSG01000310.1:0-43655 GCA_009761265.1 Halicephalobus sp. NKZ332
TCATACTAGTCACTATCCATATAGTTGTTGAGTAACAGTGATTCAAGTGTAGACACTTTCTTTCATCAAGAGATAATATTAACGGATGTTTTAAATGTCCCCAAAGTATCCACATTCGTCACTATCCAGATGATCCTTATCTCATGGATAGTGACGCAAAAGCAGATATTATCTTCTTTGAAATAAAAATCCTGAATATCATTTAGAATAGCTCTAAAATCATCCATATCAGTCACTATCCAAGCGGTTTCTGTCATAAATACAATGAACCATGGAGTAGAGATATCTGTGAAAATAATGAAGAAAGTTATTTTAAAAATTTTAAGTTTTAGTTTCCATTTCTAATTTTTACCGACAAGAATTTATTCTTTGCTCACTTCCAGGTGTTACTTTTATTCTTTAGTCTCTCTTTAAAAGTATGAACATTCAGAATTTTTTCTTCAACAAACTGAAAATTGAAAGATGTCTCTTCAAAATTAAAGACTGAAAAATTCCCTTTAAAAATTAGAAACTGAGTTTTCATAATTTCCAAAAGAAATTTTTCAAAGTCTTTCTTCAGGAAATTATGAAAATTCAAAAGTACACAAACTGCGACTAAACTGTGTTTGACCTTTTATCTCTGTTTCGGAACCTTCCATGGCTCGAGAACACCTACTTGCAAAAAATAACCTTTGGTGTTGTCTGGGGATTAATAATCCTGTCCGCAAATTTTGTTTTAAATTGGCGTTTTTATTCTGCAAAGGTCTGTTCTGGTTTCGGTTTTTGACGGGAAAGGATATTTGGAACTTTTTATTTTAAATCGATTTTTGTCCTTTTGTGATATTGGTCTTTCTGACTTTTTGACTTCTCTGAGACTACAGAGTTCAGAGACGTGATAATTATGGACTCGCTGGAAGACAGTAGTGGTACTATATTTTGAAACTCAGGATTTTCGCGAAAAGTTTGTGCTTTGAAATTGTGAAATTGGGACTTTTAAAAAATTAATTATTATTTGGATTTCCGGAATTATGTCCAAATGCACAAAAATTAAGTTATTCCGGTTTATCTATTCGGATAATTGGGGTTTCACAATTTTAGAAAATGAGCTTTATCAAATTTAGTAACATTTATGTAATAACTCACTTCCTTATCACTTATTTAATTTCTCTATTTTGGGGGTTGAGTTGAATTATGAAAAAGTAACTCAGAATGGTTTCATACTTGGAAAACATTTAACACGACGTGGTTCAGATTTTTTGACGAAATTATTCTAGAACTCTCTTATCCAATACATATAGACTCCGAAGATATTCAAAAATGAATGAAAATGTCAAACTTGAATATAAAATCTTCGTGTCGAGACAGAATTTGAACAACTAGATCTTTTCCCTCAAATTTGTCAATCCTTTCTGCTAAGACTTTCCATTTATCAGCCATGGATTTGCACCATCAAAATCACTCCTAATTACTTTATCCAGAAACTTTTAAAAATCTCCAGTCTCTCGTTTCGAATTTAAATCCCTCCAGAAATGTTTCGTAATATCCTTCTTTGCATCTGTCGGCTATCCTTTAACCAACTTTATCTAGAGTACTTGCCCTTTTTAGTGACCGTTGACCACTCAAATTATCGAATCAAAGATTAAACTAAAAGAACAGCTGTGAAATTTTCCGAGATCCCTCGTAATTCAAATCCGCGCTTCGATGTTTGACTGACCAAAGCACAATGCAACATTTCGACCGAGTTTTTGTCAATTCACGTTCGCGGTCAATTGCGAGAGGATTCGAGGAAGACAAATGAAAGGGCTATCGAACAATTTTACAAAATGGATTTTGCGCAGACCCTTTATTGACATGATTTCTTTTTCGATCCCAAAATTTAATGATCCCCAAAAATTAAGATACTTCCGGCATTCCTTTTGCATTCTTTCGTTACGTCATCGACGATTGCGCGGTGGTCCAGCTTCCTCCTTTAGCTGTCTCTCCCGGGGAACCAGACCAGGCGATCAATGCTCTCTCAGCACCTTGTTTCATTGGAATTGATTATTTGTTGTCTCACGTATAGCCACAACGCTATCGACACGAAGTGGCGATGAATGAGATACATACTATTCCGTGAGAAATACGCCGAATTAGGGTAAGGGAATCCCTATACGGAGGTAAAGCTCACGGATGGACTCGAACTCGAATTCCTTGCTTTCGAGTTCCTTTTTGGACCTCTGGATCATCTCAACGAAATGCGCATGTCTGTCTTCTTTGAAGCCAAGCTTCATACACTTCTCTTTAAATACAAAGTAAATCCACTTATTCATACGCAATTTCATCTTTCGAAAATTTATTTCCCAGATTTAAAAGTAAAACACATCCTCGTTCTCGGACCAGTTCCCTCGCACGAAAAAACGACTGTTGCATTATGTTTGCTTACGTGCAGAATTGTCTGCAAACTTCACATGTCCATTGTGGACTTGTGGATTTCTATTCTCAGCGACCACTTTCATAAAGCTGAGAGGACGAAGGGAACGGTGTTCGTACTTGCTGAATCGATGACTTAAAAAACTGCTGCAATAGAGTTAAGACCGCCTACTGGCCTTTTCGGAGAACACAAAAGGGTAGTTTTCGGTGTAGATCTAGGACTATAGTAGTTTCAATGTACAGTAGACTGAGTTCAGGGATTTATTAGTAACTAGGTTAAGGATACATGCTCGCGTCGTGGTACAGTATCCTGCGGAGGGCTTGGTTTAATGAATGTCACACTGAATTTCGAAGTCATTCCCTATTCTTCAGTAATTTATCGTTCTGTTCATGTAGATGGTGGTCTCAAGGTGCTTTTCGAAAGATGATGAAAATCTGGAAAATTTGCTTTATGTACGGAGGTTTTCGAGTCTTGGTGTTCTTTTCCAACGTCAACAGTTAATTTCAAAGAAATGAGTAGTTCTTGTATTTCAAAGAAATGAGTATTCTTTTTGCACTTCAGAAAATTGTTCATTTACCGATTCTTTTTATTTTAAATAAGACGATAGTTGAATTTCAAAAAAGAAGAGTAATCGAGATTCACCATTTTTCGCTGAATTAGTGTTCTCGAATATGAACTCCTTAAAAGTAGTTTTATTTTTAGCAGACTAAATTTTTGTGAGAAAAAAGTTTAGAAAGTGGATCATGGTGATTTTTATTTGATTTGGAGTTTTTATAAGATAGGTTTGTGTAGGATTAACTTCATCGTGAATGAGTAACCGAGAAGTTTGCGAGGAATAGAACGATAAAAATCACGATAAAATTCCTTCTTCAATCCCCCGAATGACACAAATTTCAAACACAGTAGACCGATTTGATCTGCAATATTTTCAGTTTGTAAAATACACTTTTTAAAATATAGTTCATTAGAACTTTTCAAACAATTGTTACTTTAAAATAGATATTCAGTTTATATTTTATTTATGCCAGTGACATATTCGTGACCGATCTCCCCACCCCCTCAACTGAAGTCTGCACCTTCCCCGGATATCCCTCGAACCAAACCCATCCCCCGTCCCGACCAGAACCAAAGTCCATTCCCTCCAGTAGCCGTTTTTTAAGCCAGTAATTCCTCTCACGCCAACTTTTCTCTTCCTCTATGTTTCAAAAATGTCTGCAGTCTCAAAAGTGGAAATGGAAAGTACGCACAAGCCCCCCGGCACAGACCGCCACCAGCTTTTTTTCTCTGCCAGACTAAACGTTCGTTTTTCGGTCGCTGCATTGCGTATTTTTTACTACTAAAAAAAATAAAAATTCAGTTTAGGACGTTCGTGTCTGTCTGACTGGATTCGGTTTGCTCTTTTAGGAAAGGTTTATTCCTTTAGCTCTCAATTCATTTTAAATTTTTTGTAAATTACTATTTTATTTAAAAATACTTTCCGTCCTCGAGAGAGTTGAGGTAGTTGCTAAATGTTGTGGTAGGAGAAGTCCCCAACATTTGGTTCTACCTTTGCCCTTCTAGGACGATGATTAAACTATTCGTATTAAATACTACGTTCTATAATTGTATCGGAATTAAAGGTCGATAATATTCAATACTATGTTAAAGTTGAAAGTAAGTTCGTCATATTAAATCTATATCCTATAATGAATGAAAACTGGGAAGTAAGTTGATTATATTAAATACCATGTTCTATAGTAGCTGTGTTAGAATAAACAGTTGATTGTGTTAAATATTATGTTAAAATAAGAAGTTAACTATATTAAATAACACTTTATATTAATTACATTAAAATAAGATTTCATCATGTTAAATATTACATTCTGTAACCAATTCATCGAAACAAAAAAGCTGATCATATTAAACTACCCTTACAATGGATAAATTAAAGTGTTGGAAATTAACCATATTAAATATCACATCGCATAGTGGATATATCGGAATTTAGAAAATAGTTTTAATTTTAGCTACACAATCAAATAGATGGTTGGTTTTTAAAACATTTTGCATGAAGATCTTCGACAATTTTATTGATTTTATTACGGTTCAGAAATCAAATCCGCGTTGAGACCCTTGATCAATTCAGACTTTTGAGATTTGGCTGCCAGTATGGAGTACTTCGAAATCAGATCCTCGGCTCTGGAAGAAGCCTTGGCCGTCATCACGGGCTGGACGAATTCCCTGTCAAAGTGGGACATTCTCCGGCGCCACTGGAACGATTTGAATTAGTACAACTGACGTGTTAATATGAATAGAATTAAATATTTTAACCAGCGCATTAATATGAATGAAATCAACTACGTTAACTGGTGTGGATGAATGAATAATATTAATTACTATAATTCATTATACAATAATGTGAAATGAACTTTAATCACAGAAAGTAATTGAAATTGAGGTTTCTTAATAAAAAGCGAAATTATACAGCTATTTAAAACGGGGATCTCGAGAATTTTTTCCACCAGAAATGAACCATGGTCAGCAGTAATAAAATTTGAAATGGATAATAAAACTTACGAAATATTGTCCATGAATGCCGGCGATGGCCTCTATCCCTGCCATCATGTCGTTCTGGGCCTGAAAGAGGATTCGTAACTATCTTTAAAAAACGAAATAAAATTAAAAGTAATACATCAAATTGTTGGTCTAATTTCCGAAGTAAAGAATCGAGTTTGTTTGATATTGTTCTTATTTGTTTGTGAATTATTTTCTATGTACTGCAAAGGAGAAGATAACAAAAATTCGTAAACTTAAGAGAAATTTTAAATTAAACTTTTAAAAAATACTAAAACCTTTGAGAACTGTTTAATTTAAAATTGTTCTTTTGTTTCGAGGCAAGAGTTAAACAAATTAGTACAATTTTTTACTGCAATATTCTGAATCGGTATCTTAAAAAAGTAAATAAAAGTTTCTAGCATTCCGAAGATTCTTTTCCAATTTAGAAATTAATCCAACTTGGAAATACGGTAGTCGATGTAAATTAAAAGTAGTTTGAGTGACTTTTTTTGATTCCAATATTTTTCAAATTATTAAATAAAAAATATAAACTGTCTATATATCTATGCTCTTAAATTTCCATTATTTAATTAATTTTTAAAAATATTTTCAAAGTTAAAACTGTTGAAATCCCGATCAAACCTAAAGTTTTCAAAATCAAAGTTGAGGATTGTAGGAAATTGGATAAGAAATAAAAATATTTGGAAAAAGAAAAAATATGAAGGGAAATATTATTAGATTTCTTTATAGAAAAATTGGATAATTTGAGTAAATGAGTTTAATATTATATATTGAAACTGAAGGTAGGACGTTTAGTATATTTTTTAATTAGGTTTTTTTCTTTATAAAATTTATAAAAATATATAAAATTATAGAATTAAATGCTTCACCTAATTTTCCCCATTGATTTTCTCCTCACTATAAGCCAAAAATTCTTTTTGTCACAGTAATACTTCAAATTCTTATTTTGTGGTTTCTATCATAAAGATTTTAATTTTGTAGATTTAAGAAGTAGCTTTTCAAATAACTGCTTTCCACGTAATATGTTCTACTCTAAAAAATTTTAACTTTCATATTAAAGTATTTCAATTACAACCACTGTGTCTATAGTATAAACTCTTTACAAAAGAACTAAAACTTGATGGCCTTTAAACTTTTGTATTTCCGTAACTGCATTTTTATATTGTGGAAATCTAACTACCTAATGTGAGGTGTCGAAAAATCCATTATTGCAATTGCAAAATATAAAATAAAAGTGCACTTACACTGGACACCATGATGTCCGTCATCCTCGGCACGTACTCTTCCTGTTTTTTTATTTGGAGGAATTTAACCAAAGGTCCGATGGAACTTCCTTGCAAGAACACTGTAAACACTATGACAACCACGGTGGTCGTGGTAAACATGTCCTTCGCCGGGATGACGTCTGCATCTAGAGTCATTGCGAGACCGTAGCAGATGGCTCCTCGGAGACCCCCGTAGGCCATGATGAATTGGTCGACTAACCCTATTTTTTCCAACCTTTTTAAGTTACAAATGTAGCTGAGCAAATATGTCCCGAGGAATCTGTACACGAAACAGGAAACCAAAGTCACTCCGATGAACCAGATATCCCAGGTGTGATTCCTGGAAAATGTCGACAACCCGAGGAAAATGAAAATCATGGCTTCTGAGCTGAAAAAGGGTAAAATTTTAAAAAGAAATAAAAATAAGTCGGAATTATTATATTAATAAATATAATTAATATCAGCGAAGAACTTACTGATGAGCAATCGTCTTTAGAAAGTATTTTACAGTAGTGAAGGAATCTGAATTTAAATTATGCCGAACATAAGGTTTCATGAAGAGACCGCATACTACGATTCTGAAAATTTTTGAAAACTATTGAAAAAAGAAAAAATTAAAGTTTTAAAATTATGGATTATTGATCGGCTAGGATGTAAGAATTTGTTTGAAACTCACGCCAAAATCCCGGAGTAATGACCAAGTTCGCTCAAGAGATAGGTAATGTAGGGGAAGAGGAGACAGATGAGAGGCTGGGTGTAATCCAACTTTCTCGTCATCCTGAAATGGAATTCAATTTTAAATTCTGTTTTAAATAAACCGAAAGTTATGTTTTTAACTACCTGATGTATCATTGAAATTTAATAAGAATAAATCACCTAATATAAATCTAGTTCTAAAAAATGCGAGAAAATTTAAAATTATTCAATATTAATTAATTAAAATACATAATTTATATATTTAAAAATGATAAGATCAAAATGAAAAAATAATATTTGACTGTTACTAAAGAGCAATTGTGGTTTTACAAATAATTTTAAAACATTTAGGAGATTAAATTTCTACATCAGTAGAAGTATTTTCGGTAAAAATAAATGTTTTCCTACCTTGTTGCTAACCCAGTAAAAGCTGCTCCGAGAATTCCAATAAGGACTGCTCCGATGATGACCAAGAAGAACGCTCCGGAAGCTCTGAGGAAATCCTTGCTTTCCAGATGATCGCCTCCGATACTCGCCATATCGGACAACGCCCTGTACAACACGATCGTCACGGCATCGTTCAATAAAGACTCTCCAAAAACAATAATATAGAGAACCTAAAATATTGCGTAATTGCAGTGTTTCCAAAAAGTAGAATTTTGAATGCTAAATTTTTCTGAAATGTCCTTGAACTTCGTGTCGAAATGATTTCCAAATAAAGTGAACTTTCGGTATCTGTACTAATATGAACTTACTTCGTTGACTTTCACTTCTGTAAACACACTCAAAACAGCCACAGGATCGACAGCACTGATCAAGGTCGAAAACAACATCAGGTCGATCAGAGAAATCTTCATGGAATAAAAATCTCCAAACATCCACAACGTTATCCCTATGGTGAGGATGTTCCACAAAGTCCCTGCCACGGCAAAGGTCAAAATTGTTCCGATATTCCGGAAGAAAAGCCTGTTTGGAAGGAAATAACCGGCATCCAGAGCAATCGGGGGAAGTAAGTAGAGAAAAAACAAATCAGGATCGAGATAAACATCATGGGTGAGGAACCAGTCGAGTACGGTACCCACACAGAATCCCGCGATAATCAGCATCGAGGAGTCTGGCATCCGGAGTCCGTTGGAATTTGAATGGAAAACTGAGGTTTTAGAAATAAATACTTTTAAAAAACTTACTTAATTTTACTATCAGAATGAAAACCATCCAGAGACAGATAAATAAAGGGGTCCGGACATCATGCCATTCCAACTTGAGCATTTTCGACCTTGGATTTTCTTAGCTTCAGAAGATTAAAAAAAAGAGAAACAAAAATTGGACATGGAAGGAATCGGAAAAATTGATTTCGGAAATTTGATTCATCAATCATTTCCTTTTCACTTTTAGAAGATTGATTTTCATAAGAAATTGGGTGTAGGAATGACGATGTCAACTACGTGAGGAATACCGATGAAATGTTATTCTCCGATTATCACAAATGACTTTTATGGAGTTTGAGTGATTTTTAAAGTTTTCTAATTTATAATTTTAATTTTTACCACATGGATTTCTGAAAAAGTTAATTCCCTTGCAATTTTTTAAAGTAAAATGACGACAAAGGCTTCTAAAAATTGAAATTTATTTCGTAACTTGGGAATTTCGAGGTTTCGCAGATAAATGGCATATTTATTGAAGCCAAAATTTACAAATTAAAACCGTCATGTCGAAACATCTCAAAAGTTACAAAACACTTCTCAAAGATTATTTGTTTTCTTCCTGTCACACATGATTTCTTTCGAAGGCGTCTTTCTTTATCCGTGTTATCTTTAAGAATTCTGAAATTTGGGTTCTAATTTTGTGAAACAAAAAGAAAGAAGATCAAAGACAGCATTTAAAAAAACTACATGAGTTATAAATAATCCTGTATATAATAAATAAAGGTTTGGTTCTGTGGAAAAAAAGAAGTAAGTCCAGCTTGTGTAAAAAACACCTCCGCAAGTTATCAAAACAAATGCCAAATTCGCCACAAAGCCGATCGGAGATTTAACAATGTATGTTTTTTTGGCAAGAACTATAAAAGTATTTAATATGAAATTACTTTCACTGTCTTTTGTAGTGTATATTGAAGCCTGGAAAAATGAAAAGACAGTTTCGATGAAAATAATTTTGTCGGTGATTCCTTGAGGGAAATATTGGATATCGACAAGTGCGAAGAACATGTAGGAGCTTATTATCCACAAAAAGTAGGGGAAAAATCTGTAAAAAACGTGAAATTCAGAGATAGAATTTTTTTGGTTCGTTTGTTTCATTTTTTCGGAGGAATTTAGTTTAGAAAGAGAGTACAGAAAAACGAACTTTGTCACACAAAAGATAACAGTGTATATTAACATCCATTTTTTCCTGAGTATTTTCCCGCTATAAATAATATCCAAGGAACCCGTGTTTCTGTACTCTCCTATATGGCAGACTACAATGGTTACAATGATATACAGGGCATACAAAAATATCGGGAAGCCTTTAAAATTGGAACAAAAAATTTCGACAATCATCGTAGCAATGATTTTAACAACAATAGTCACCAAAGTTGCTCTGTATAGAATATCCATCCAATAAATTACTTGGGAGTGAGGACTTTGGTCAGAGGAATATTGGTAAAAAAATGTGACAAAATCAAGAGAAAAAAACGAGGAAAGAAGCAAGAAAAACTGGAACTTCGAAAGACATGTTGTTTTTTCTTTACCAATATCTGCTTTCTGAAAAGTCATTAGTTTTTTGCATCACATATTCTAAGGCTTACGATATGTTCTGCGAATTTTTTTAACTTTTTCCACATGTTGTCAATAGAAAATATAGAGAATATTTTTCGCATTCCTGTATCCCCAGCTGACGGATATGTAAAATACAGCATGACGCAGAAAACTACAATAAATTGGATCAGGAATAATATAGGTTGTATATAAGGTCTTTCTGTGAAAAATCGAGAAATATTCTGGTTATTTTCCACCAAAAATCCACCGAATTCAGAGAAAAGAAGAGTGAATTTCATCAAAGATTGGATTCCAGCGAAAGAAACTAATAGGAATGTATGGTATATTATGAGAGAGATAATCTCGTCGACGAAAGTTGACGTGTCGAATTTTAACCAAGTATCGAATAATAAGTGTAAGTTGATTAAGATCTGAAAACAATATATTTGTATAAATTGTAAGTTTCATGGCTAATCGTGAATCGTGAATCAGTGAGATCCTTTGCTGCATTAAATATCAAGGATATTTTAGTCTAGATGAATCTTAATATTTAAATAAAATAAGTATCCGAAAATCCTCATTAACCGGAATTTAATATATTTCTTTAATTCTCTAATTTTAAACTTACTCTTTGAATCACAAATCTCCAACACATTACTGTAGGCTCATCACCATTGACTTGTACATTTTGTGGTTCCTGGACATCTAGCTCTATTTTGAGGCTTTTTTCTTCTTGCTTTTCATCTACTTCTTTATTTCCAAATTTGAATAGTTGTTTACATACGAAATGTGAAAGAAAAAAGAGGAAATGGAGAATGACGGTAAAAGTAGCTGCACCGAAGACCCAATACCAGATGGATATATAGTATTCATGCTGTAGAAAAAGTACTCCATAAATACCTGCCAGTAGACCCCATAAAAGGGATAACGGATAAAAAACGTAGAAATTTAGATTTTCAACTTTATTCTTGGAATTCATCTAAAAAAAGAAATTTATCTGGACTTTGGTATAGTCCGAACAGTTGTCGAAAGATTGCGATAAAAAATAGTTCTCTACTAGTGAAAGTAAAAAAAATAAACAAACAGCGGCGGGAATATGAAAAAAAGCAGATTTTTTCAGAGAACTTGGGGATATCTTTTTTAGCTTAATTTTTTAAATACTTCCAGGTTTCTTTTAAGAATAAGTTTCGTAAATATAGTTTATATTAAATATTAGGTATTAGGTCTTTGGATAGTACGATGGTTAATAACCGTGGATTCAAACTCACGAGCCCGAGTTCGATCCTCAGTCGAAGACCGATGCACGATCCCGGTCCACTACACTGTGCATATAAAAGGCTAAGGATACGAAGCCTCCCTCGCGTTCTTTCAAAAAATGCACCGCGGAAGACCCAATACCAGATAGATGTATAGTCGTTATACTTTAGAGAAAGGACTCCGTAAACATCTGTCAGCAAATCCCAGTAAAGGGACTACGGATAAAAAACGTAAAAGTGTTGTTCGAACAGTTGTCGGAAGTTTTTGATAAAAAAGTTATTTATTACTATTGAAAGCAAACAAATAAATAATTAAATAAATTTTTCCAGAGAACTTTCGGATCCCTTTTTTAATTTTTTTAATACTTCCAGGTTTATTTTAAGAATGAATTCCATAAATATAGTTTGCGTTAAATATCAGATATTAAATCATTTATAATGCTTTTTATCTCTGTAGATATTTAAAAAAACAATGTAGACCTGTGATTGTCAAAGCCCGTAATTCATAAAGAAAGATGAACAAATTTAATTTGTGAAGGAAATTAGTAAAGACAATGTGAATGACTTTGCATGTGACGATGATTCATTATTTTCTATCATTCAGCTGATCACTACTTAAATTTGTAATTCTTTATACGCAAAAAATAGTTATTTTGAGATGTAAATGAAAACATTAGAAATGAGGTGACGAAATTCATAGATTTTTATTTTGTAAATAATAGAAACTGGTTTTCAAATTAGTTCGGGATAATGTGTTTTGATCTCTGAGATTACATAAACACTTGATATCGGATATTTGGAGATTAGAGATCATCTCTCATGTTCTCATGAACCTGATTCTCCTGACATTAGGAACGTATGAACCCAATCACTATATACAGTACATTTTTATTCATTCCTAATATTTACAATTGTTTTATGAAAACAATACAAATAAATAAATAAAATTAATATTAAACCTCTATACACTTCCTCTGTCTTCATCAGGAGTCATGTACTTCGGTTTTGTAAAGAAAAAGAAATAAGTAATCGAGATAGTATTCAAAAACATTATCAGCGTAATAAATAACCCTGCTTTGAAGAAGTCAGGACTTCCGATATTGAATACATGTAAATAGACTATCACAGTATAAATAAAGCTTACAAGAGTCACGAATCCGGATATAATGAGCATCACGAAACTGATCGGAGAATTAATAATATATATATTTTTCGTTATGAGGATGAGAGTGTTCGTCAAGTTGTCATTTTTGTCGTATTTCGTCGTGTATGTTGTGGCTAGAAAAAGCGAAAAAATGATGTCGACAGAAATTATCTGACTGCTGATATCTTCGTTGAGCTCCTGAGCGTTGACGAACAAGAGAGTCAAATAAGAGCTTGTCATCGAGAGAACAAAGACAAAGAATTTACATAGATTAAGAGTTTTTCTTCGGAAAGTGTTGCGTTCCGAATCTTTGCCAAGCTGGTGAAACTCAATTATGCAATAGAGAAGCATCATTTTTGTCATCAATAAAATGAAACCACTGAAGATTCTCCAGATTTCCCACATTTCATTTTTTTGATCATTTTTCGGGCATTCCTTCTTGAAGTAGGACCCAGATTCGTAGATTACACCGATTGCGATAGGATAGAAGACGTATATAAATTTCACGAAGTCTCTGAGATGAAGAAAGTAAGTTCCAATGATTATTTTCACGGTGTTTTTTGCAGAGCAACTAAAGACCGCTACTTTGTGGAGGATCCTTAGCCAAAGCACTTGACGAGAATCGCCCTTGAAGGATGTTCCGTAAATGATTTTTACAGCATCCAGCACAATGATTGAAAAAAGAAGCAGTAAAATCTGGGCTGTAGGGAACTTGTAGATTGGTTCTCTTGTAGTTTCTATCTCTGCTTTCTGAAAACTTGTCTTCTTACATAATACAGTATTCGAAAACTCACGATTATTTTTACGCCTTTTTTAATTTTTTCGTAAAGTCCCATAATAGCCGATATGAGATACGTTGCTTTGTTTTGATATTGGGATATTTTCCCGATGCGAATTATGACCAAAAATGCCAGTCCTGATTGACACCAACAGTACATGATCGGTGCAGCGAGGATGTTTTTCGAAAACGGTAACACATTCGTTTCGTTCGCAGTCGGAAATGTGCCAAATTCGAAGGTGAAGAATACACCTCCAGTGAGGAACTGTATTATTATGAGGGGTATTTGCAACAACACATGCCAGATCATGAGCAGGGTGATTTCGTCGACGATGGTCAATGTGTCGAACATCAGCCACATGCCGAAGAACGAATGTAGTCGGTTTGAACTCTAAAAAATAGTTACAATATTGTAATATTTTTGTAGCAATAATATAAACTGGTTAAAAAATCACATTGTTGGAAAACTATCTTTTTTCGACTTTGTTTAAGCAAGTGAAGCAACAGAATTTAAGGGGGTCTACAATTTTTCCCTTTTTTGTGGTAGTTTTCGAACTGCTGATTACACGTGCACGTGTAAATTATACAATCCAACTGGTATGCAAGATAGCTCAAGGCCAATTACGAAATATTTTCTTGATAACGTATATTTTTCCTTCTAATAATAGTACGACATTGTTCTCACAAATTATTGAGGTGTAGATTTTACAATCCACATGTCGAAATATGATTTCAAAATTATTTGTAATACGAAAAAAGTTTAGTAAATCGAATCCCAGATGAATTTTTCTATATCTTAAGCATACTTTTGGAGCAGTAGAAGGGCGACGCTCTGATGGAGTTGCATGATTGCCAGGCAATACTTTTTCCGGTTTCCTTTCTTCTGTTTCTTCTTGAGTTTCTTTTTGGTCAGGAAGTTCGTGAATTTCTTCTTTTATTTTCCGATAACTATCAAATTTAAAAATATTTTTTAGTGCATCGTATAAAATATACAAAACATAATGAAAACCGCCGGCCATAACTATTACGGTGAAGATCCAATACCAAGTAAGGACGTGCTTTCCCTCTTCGAGGAATGTGATGATGTATAAGGTGATGGAGAGAATCCAGATACATAGTAAGGTGAAGGAGGAGTACAAGATGGAAAATTGTACGCGAGTGTGATTCTGGGGATCCATTTTTGAGAAATAATTGGGACTAATACAAAATCAAAAGATGTCTTTGAAATTATATATACTTTTTTATGATAGGGGGATGGATGAAAACGTTTCCCATGAAAGAAGAATTACAAAAAATCAAGTTCAATGATTGTTCATGTGATGTGTTTAATTGGGTTCAATTAATATTAGTAATTGTATGGCTATTTTTAGAAAATCACAACCACTATTAGGCTTATATAAAGTATTTAGGATAATATAATATGATCTGTGGATTTGAAATGTCAGAATCGGCACTAAATTAGAACTTTATTTGATAAATTTCTGAGATCTCCGCAATCAGAGATCACAAATTTCATATATCCGGATTCTAAAAATCAATTACTAATTTCGATTTGAGAACACGAATCCGCAGATCTTGCTACATTATCACAAACAATTTGTTGATCAAAGCTTAGTGTGATCATATTAGTAAAGAAGTCATGTGTGGTGCATGATAAACCCATCAATCAAACGTACTTGATCATACAATACGGACAATCACCGAACTGGGTTTCATAGTGTTTATGAAGAATTCTTCATTTATTTTTTTGACGGTTCATCCTTTTTCAACCTTTCATCAAATTAGAAACTACTTCATAGAAATAAAATGTATATATAGAGTCAAAAACAATATTAAAAATGCTATTCAATTCCAACTGTTTTTTTGAAGATGGCTGCTAGAAATAGTATTGGTTCACAACTGGTGATCTTATTTTTCTCTGGCAGTATATTGCTTACATGGGTTTTGCTAACTATCATATTTATAGCAGAATATTCTGAATACAAAAAAGATATCCCTAGTCGATACTGGATCTTTAGTGTGAATATCTTTTTCGGCGGTTGCCATTACATTTTCTATATTATATATCATGCACTCAAGGAATACTTCAAATTTGGAAATTATCAACAAATAAATAACAATAGCGAGAACATTCTGAAAGAAAACGAAGGTGAAGCAGAAGTAGTTGATAGAAAATTAGAACAAGAAAAACTTGACAACACTGTACCTTTACCCAAATACTATTGCTTCATACCTCAGAGGGTAAGTCCACCAATTTACCAATATAATTGTATAATGTTTCTCCTTCATTTTATATTAACAATGTAAGTATATTTTGTTCAGATCCTATGTCTACTTCACTCTTTCTTCGGTGTGTGGTTGATGTTTGACACATTAACTATCATGAATGAGATCACTTTATTCATGGTATGGTACTTACTGCTACAACTACCTCTTATGGGAATGAATGATGTACTCACACTCATGAACACTTCTTCCAAAATCCATGAAGAGTATATTCCACTGTTTTTGACAGATAATACTTTTTTGCAAATTATTTACTGCTTGATCCAGTCTTGTTTGGCTTGTCTTGCTATATTTCTCTTCAAGAAGTTCTCGGTCAGAAGCCATAGTAGGCAAAAAACTTATATTTTGTCCGCTATCAATGAACTTTACGAAAACCTAAAAAAAGGTGTAAGGATAATTGTAAGTCATTGAATACGGTACTGTGTAAATAAAATCGATAAATTTTAGGCATCGGAAGTGAACATTATGGAAGAACCAATCCATCGGTTCCCAGTTTTCCGTGCCTTGTTACTTTTTTCTTCAGTGGTTTTTTTGGATTGCATCAAATATTTTTATAAGGATCTATTCAGCGATAAGGTAAAACATGCTGAGCTCTACAATAGTGCAGAACTCATTAAAATCTGCACTGATGCAGAACTCATTAAAATCTGCACTAATGCAGGACTCACTGACGCCTGTAATCATACAGAACCGACTGGAGTCGACGATGATGCAGAACTTCGGAAAATATTTTGGCTTAAGATCCTCCATAAAGCAGCCATATTCATAATTTCTACCAAGAGTATCATCAAAATAATTATCGAGACCTTCTACATAAACTTCGCAGGCCTTCTGATGCTGTTGTACGCCTTCTACTTCATAGGCATCAGTGCTATTTGCGGCATAAGTGGGTATCTGAGCTCAAAAAATAATATCGATGAATGGATCATATCAAGCATCACGCGTGGTATAGTCGTGTTTCTGGGGAGAGCCATATTTCTTCTTTTCGTCATTGACTTGGACAGTCTAATTCGGAGAAGACGTCGACGAAACAATATCCTTCTGCCGATGAATCCTAACCTGTGCAAGTTCATCACATTTGTTCTTTGGATAATAAGTTCATATTGGGCCTACAATTTTATTTCGACCGGAAATTTGAACGAAGACATCAGTAGTCAGATCATTTCTGCCGACATTATCTTTTCACTTTTTCTGGCCACGGCGTATACTACGAAATACAACAACAAGGACAGTATAATGAATATCCTTATCCTTATCGCAAAAAAGAGATATGTCATGAAATCCCCAATGAGTGTTTTGATGCTCATTTTATCCGCACTAGTGACTCTGGGAGGTTTCATTTACACTGGCTGGGTTTATTTCTATGAAGTTGAAGCATCTGATTCGGAATTCTTCTGTCCAGGTTTATTCACTACTCTGACAATGCTCACAAATACCATCTGTGCCGTATATGTTTACTACTTTACTGAGCCGGAGTCCATTGATAATTCTGTAAATAGAGGACAAGTCGAATTCGAAGCTGTTGAGCAAGGAGTCGCACTACTTGAGATAACACCGCATTTATAGTTTACGAGTTTGTATATTGAATAAAATGTACATATGAACAAAATTGACTTTTCTTTTTAACTTCATTATGGGAATTTTGCCCTTCCCTCTCTGAAATTTAGTCATATTTTTATCAATCTGTTTGAGAGAGACAGCGATTGATAGAATGTTTTCAAAATGTTCTCCCATTAAACTCTTCACCAAGTTGGTAATATCAGCTTATTTTATTATTTAGATTTTAGTTAATTAATTGAAAATACAAATAAGTATCTGTGACAATAAAAATTGAACAAATTTGAAAGACAAATACCCAAATTCATGAATCTTGCCACATTATCCTAAATAATTTGGCGATCGAAGTCTAAATTGATCATATCAGCGGGCAATCCATACGTATCATGTGATAAGACCATTAAACAAACGCGCTTGACCATACTATACGGACAATCACTGAATTGGGTTTCATAGTGTCTCTGACGCATTACTTGTTTACTCTTTGACGGTTCATTCTTTTCCAATCTTTCGTCATATTAGGAAATTTTCCTTGATATTAGTAAAGTAGGAAATTAGGAAAGCGACATTAAGTATTTCATTCAATTCCAACTGTTTTTTTGAAGATGGCTGCTAGAAATAGTATTGGTCTACAACTGGTGATCGTATTTTTCTCTGGCAGCATATTACTTACATGGGGTTTGCTCACTAAGATATGTATAGAAGAATACTTTGAATACAAAAAAGAAATCCTTAATTGGTACTGGATCTTTAGTATAATTACTGTTTGTGGTGGCTGTCATTATATTTCCTATATTATATATCATGCGCTCAAGAAGTACTTCAAGTTTGGAAGTTATCAGAAAATGAAGAACGATAGCGAGAACAACTTAGGAAAAGATGAAAATAAAGCAGGAGTATTTGATAGAAAACTAGAACAAGAAAAACTTGACAACACTGTACCTTTACCTAAATACTGTTGCTTCATACCTCAGAGTGTAAGTCTACCAATTTACCAATATAATTGTATGATGTTTCTCCTTCATTTTATATTAACAATGTAAGTATACTTTTTTCAGATCCTACGTACACTTCACTCGTTCTTCGGTATGTGGCTGATGTTTGACACGTTAACTATCATAGATGAGATCACTTTATTCATGATATGGTACTTACTGCTACAAATACCTCTTATGGGAGTAAATGGTGTGACCATACTCGTAACTACTCCCCCTAAAAATGTTAGAACGGAATTAAGAGAGAAGAAAATTATACAGTTTCTGGAAGAAACTACTCTGAAACAGATTCTTTACTGCTTGATCCAGTCTTGTTTAGCTTGTCTTGCTATATTTCTCTTCAAAAACTTCTCAGTTGGAGACGATAAAAAGCAAAGAAATTATATTTTATCTGCTATCAATGAACTTTATGTAAAAGTGAAAAATGGTGTAGGTATAATTGTAAGTTACTGAGCACAGTGTTATATAAGCGAAGTTGATACTTTCAGGCATCGGAAGTGAACATCGCGGAAAAACCAAAACATCGATTCCCGATTTTCCGCGCCTTGCTACTTTTTTCTTCAGTGTTTTTTTTGGATTTCATCAAATGTTTTTATAAGGATCTGTTCAGCGATAAGGTAAAACATGTTGAGCTCTACAATAGTGCAGAACTCATTAAAATCTGCACTAATGCAGGATTCACTGACGCCTGTAATGATACAGAACCTACTGGAATCGATGATGATCCAGAACCCTTGGAAACTTTCTGGCTTAAGTTTCTCCATAAAGCAGCCATATTCATAATTTCTACCAAGAGTATATTTAAAATAATCGTCGAGACCTTCTACACCAATTTCGCGAACTTTCTGATGCTGTTGTACGCCTTCTACTTCATAGGTATCAGTGCTATTTGTGGTGCAAATTTGTATCTGAATGCAGATCATCCAAAGTGTGCTGCCGACAAAAAGATGCCTTTCATGGAGGAAACAATCATACGTGGTGTAGTTGTATTTCTGGGAAGAGCTCTATTTCTTTTTTTCGTTATTGAATTGGGCGATCTAAACCAGAGGTGTCAGCAAAATAATGACTCGAAGACACACCCTAATCTGTACAAACTCATCGCATTTATTCTTTGGGCAACAAGTTCGTATTGGATTTATTCATTTATTTCGACCGGGAATCTGAACAAGGACATCAGTAATCAAATTATATCTGCCGATTTTGTCTTTTCACTTTTTCTACTCACAACGTATATTACGAAACCCGACGACAAAGATAGTATAGTGAACACCCTTATCCTCATTACAAAAAAGAGATATGTCACGAAATCCCCGGTTAATTTTCTAATGGTCTTTTTATCTGGATTGATAACTGTCGGAAGTTTCGTTTATACACTCTGGGTTTATTATTATAAAATGGAAATGTATAATATTAAACTCAGATATCCGGGTTTATTCATTACTCTGACTATGTTCGTGAACACCATTTATGCCATTTACTTTTACTACTTCACTAAGCCGGAATCCGAAAATGATTCTAAAAATAAGGGAGAACAAGTCGAACTCAAAAATTTGGAGCAGGGAACCAAACTATTTGGAGAAACATCTGAATCGTAGTTTATGGATTTTTATTTCGATAAGAATGTATATATGAAATAAATTAATTTAAAGATGAAACGTATTTTCGTTTTGAACTTGAACGTAAAAACTTCGCTGTTCTCTAATGTCTGAAATTGACTTGTAAGGGGAAATCTATTTTATTTCTTAAATATTAATTAATTAGTTTAAAATACAAATACACACTTTAACACAAGAATTCAATCCTAAAATTTTCCCCAATTAATTTGTCTTCTAGTTAATTGGACGCAACTTTCTTGAATCTCATCAGCTGCTTCACTGTCAGCATTATGGATTTTTCCTTGACAAAATATAAGATAGTATTATATACAATATCTACAGATATTATATTGATAGATGATCCCGAAGAAATAAGATGAAATCTTTCTGCTTTGTATGAATATGAATAGACTAAAACAATGTAGTGGATTCAGGATATAGAGAAATAGTATATAAAAACACTATAATTTTTCACAAATTTATAACTGAACGTTCTGAGTGTTTATGGTTAATAAAAAAATACACTTGGATTTATTTTTTTAACTGTTACTAGTGACAGTGTGAAAATAAGCAAATCTTTAATATTTTCTGTACAATATTTTAAGAATGATTTTTTAACTACATCTGTTTGTACCATTGTTGTTTTAAAATCTAAAATTTATCTTCCAACCAAAAAATTCGTAAAATCCTACTGTAGATAAATTACTGTGTAGTCATCTATACTTTAATTGTGCTCCAGATACTTCCTTTAGAAAATTCATCTTAGTTGTTTTTATTTTTGTATGGTATTTTTCATGATGAAAACGTTTTTTAAACCCATGATATATAATATAAAAAGTGTAGTGAAAACCATCCAAAAAATTGTGATAAAAGTTCAGTACAAAGTAAACAAATATTTTCCGTTTTTGTTGAAAAATTATAAACATGATGAATAATAATGTAGGTGTTATTGCAATAAAAATGAAAAATACTAACTTTGAAAGTAAGATAGTTTGAAATATTCATTGTTGGGAAAAACCGAAAACGAAAAATTGATAACGTTTTTTTCTTTTTTTTTTTGAGATTATAAAGGTCAATCATTTTTATGGCAAGGATGTACAGATTAATGTTTTTAATAACACCTTTTGTAGATATCTTAACTGTGACATAATAGTCAGACTTTAAGAAAATATAAAATATGCATTTTGAAGGATTTTACTTTTGAATATTTCTTATAGTTCCTAAACTGTCATAAAATTCCCTTAGACAAAAGCATCAACTTTGTTCTTCCAATTTGTCTCTATATTTACCATATACAAACTGTTCACACTCATGTATTGGAAATAGATTTAACTGGATTTAAAAAGATAACTGACGCAAACAGGATTTTTTAAATGTAAATAACTTTCTCGACGAAACTCGTTCTCCAACTTGACATTTACCACTATTTTAATCCTTGTCAGCGTGATATAGGAAACGAATAAGCTGCTTTTCGACTGTCATCCCGAGCACAGTTAAAAGTAGAGAAAGGTATCTATCTCGCCACTCTTGAACCAAGTCTTCCTTATCAGTTCCTATTTGACAAGGGTAGCGAATGACGGAACTCACATTCTTCCTTTAACAATAGTGTAGTGTTCCGATGGATGTTAAAGGTCTGTCCAAATCTTTAATTTCATCTAATTGATTTTTTCAGATCAACTAAGATTGTACCAGTGTAAAGTTTGTTCTGCTCACGCCACAGGGTTCCATTTCGACGCTCAAGTAAGGGAATTTGATAAATTTCAACTTTGATTTGTATTTCGATATATTTTTTCAGTCCTGTTCAGCATGTGCAGCATTTTTCAGACGAACCGTGACATTAAACAAGAAATTTAGATGTCAGACTGGGAAGAATGATTGCTTGATAATCTACACCGAGAGAAACCTTTGCAGGTAAAGTTCTGAGAAATGTTTATATAAAAATGCAAAATGAAAAAGTTTCTGTTTCCAGGGCTTGTAGATTCGAGAAATGCCTTCAGGCGGGAATGAAGAAAGAATGTAAGTTTTCTGATTGTGTTTAGATGAAAATAAAAATCTATATAATTCTATCTATTTATATTTATATATGTATTAAACTTCAAAACCTTGCAGCCGTCCAACCGAAGAAGAATCTGAGCCAAATCCGAGCTTACTGCACCAGTTCCGGCTTGAAAAGAAACAAGAGATTCGCCGCCGCCAGTATTTTGACTGTGATTTGACGTCAGTTCTATTTATTTCTAGTAGTTACTTTTTCAGCAATTCTCTGGTCAATCCCCATCGGCCACATCATTGGAGTCCTTGAGTTCTGTGACTTCCACGACGCCAGAGCCGACGACGGATGAGGATCCTTTGTCCAGCATTTCCTCTCCTGGTCCTTTTTTCTCTCCTCTTGAACAGATGCCCGTGTATAGGATCCTGAATCCTTCCTCAATAAATTTATTACAGGTGTTAATAGATGAAGAAATGAGGATCGCAGAGAGAAGAAGGATAATGTTTTGTGAAAGACCCGTGGGAAGTCTCCTTGGAGCGAGCAAGTCTTGTGTAAGTCACTTTCAAACAACTTTCATATATTTTTAATATTTTTATGTATTTTTATTACTTTTAAGCCCTATACAAAGAATGATGTGAAGCCATTAGTTTTCCGGAATTTTCGAAAATCCATCAGGACACATATACTATTAATATACGAGTGGCTGAGGGCGTTGCCGGACTATTCTACTTTAAGTATGAATGACCAGGTAAGCATTTTAAATAATTTAGAAGAAAAGTAACTGACTAATAAAAGTGTTTTGAAATTGTTTACTTAAAAATAAATTCCAGATAGCGTTGCTGAGAAAATGCGTGCTTTATCACACTGTCCTCGACCCTTGTTACATCACAATCCAGATAGGCGAAATGGATAAATTCGTGATGCAAAACGGCGGCTACGTCTCTACTATAGAGGGTTGTGACGACGGATGGCAAAACGAGAAAGAAATCAGTAGAGAGAGCAAAAAACTGTACCGAATGTGCATCTTGATTTATTTAAAATCAAATTTCAGAATCTATTGGCCTCTCCTGAACCGGCTGATGACGGAGGTAGTTACTCCGATGGTCCAGATGAACCTGACTTTCGAGGAGTTTGTGGCCTTGAAGGCTTTGGTTTCCTTCCAAGGAAGTAAGTTTGACTTAAAAATAGATCATTTTGGTCTCGATATGAAAAACAGCCTCATTTATTTCACTGCAATTTTGGATATTTTTGACTGATTAAAGAAAAATAAGTTCTATTTCAAAGGTAAATTAAAAAATAACAATTTTGGATTAGGTTGTTGTGTTAGAATTAAATGATCTGTAACTGTATTGTATTAAAGTTGAATAATCAGATACATTCCTTAAGATCAATACCAAATTAGTTATATTTTTGTGGAAATTCAACTTCCGTTCAGGAATTACCAAATGATTCTTTCATTTTTTTATTTTTGAGTTTAGAACTAGATTATTTTTAGATAGTTACTCATTTCAATTTGTACTAATACCAAAAATATAGAAGTTAATAATGAAAATAAAGTAATCTTAATTTAAATAAAAAGTTGATAATAATTCTATAAGATCGGAAGTTAAATTTTCCTAAGATAGAAATAGAAGTTTTCATTTAGATTATTAAATTAAATAATACTGCTTTTTATACTATTAATGTTACTATTATTTAAGACTAATTTTCAGCAATATGTGACATTTCTGATTCCGGAAGACCTATCCTGAAAAGAATACTGGACTCCATCTGTCAGTCCCTCTACAACAATGTTTCCGAGAACCACGACAAAGCAGAAAGATTCGGAAATATCCTTTTAATGTTATCTCCGATTTTCGTGAGTTTCTTAGCTAAGTAACTGCTCATTTATAGAATAACTTCTTTTCAGGACATAGCTTTGAATTTTGTAGAAAGTCATCATCAAGTCCAGTTTTTTGATTTGTGGCATTTAGACTCTTTATTGCTTCAATTCTTGAAGAATAAAGTGTAAAGTATTTTTGTCGAAAGCAATGAAGTTAGAATTTATCAAAAATTCTTCATTATAAAACAGAAAGCTGAGGAAAAAATATATCATTTAAAAAAGGAATTTTATCATTTAAAAAATGGAAAAAATTGGGTCTCGACCTATTTTTTGTCTCTGACCTTGATGTCTTTCTAGAAACAAACTCCTCCAATTTTTCGCCCAAATTTAAAAAAGGAAAATTGAACTACTTTTAAGTCTTCATTAAAGTCGAAAAATGCTCTACAAGGCGGTCGGCGGTGCGACGGTGTTCTTCGCCTCGTTATCCATATTGACGCAGATCGTCCTTCTACCGTACTTGTTCAACCACTCCGAGAATCTGAAGCATATTTTCAAGCAGAGAATCCATAGATTCAATGTAGGTTTAATTTATTAGAAATTTAGAAGATAAAAACTGGGCTTTTGGATTAATTATAAAACTAAATTGTATGATTTGTTGTAAAAATTAAGAGAAAACAAATTGTCGATAAAATCGATATGATCTTTTAAAAATCATAAATTTTATCTCTTTTCAAGACTATTCTTCTTTTTCTGCTCACTTTCGAAATTCTTCTGTATAAAACAATAATTATGCAATTCATGATCATTTTCTAAAACTGAATTCATTTTAATTATAAAAAATAAATATAATAAAGATGTCGGAAATGCAGTAGTAATAGAATTAGACCCTAAATATACATCGTTCAGGCCTATGCTGACCAGTTCGACGTCCAAGCAGCTCGACTCAACCAGCTGGGGTCTCGTTCTCGAAGACAGATTCTGGATTCTGACCGAGTGATCAGGGAAAGATGTCCTCTACCGTACCCTGGACCCCCAGGTCCCCCGGGAGAACCTGGCCCGGATGGAGAGGAAGGAATTCCAGGAAAAGACGGAAGACGAGGATTGGACGCACAGACCCAGTTGTCTGACCTGTATAATCAGTGCATCGTTTGTCCTGCAGGTTGGATTTTACTCTTCCACGAAAAAACCTTAAAACATTTTAGGACCTCCTGGTCATGTCGGACCCCCAGGATCTCGGGGTTACGATGGAGCTCCTGGAGAAAGAGGAGAACCAGGAAAACCTGGAACTGACGGAGTTGATGGTAAAAATTTCCACCTTTTCTTGACTACTTTGTTGTTGCAGGAGAACAAGGTCCCGAGGGAGATATTGGAGCACCTGGAGAGCCTGGAAAGCCCGGCAAACCCGGTCCCCCTGGAACCCCAGCTCCTGGAGGAACCGGACCCCCGGGAGAAAAGGGATCTCCAGGTCCTGTGGGTGCGCCAGGACCCCAAGGACCCAGAGGAACGAGAAACTTCGTCTACGGACCGCCTGGACTGGAGGGTAAACCAGGTATCCCAGGATACGACGGAATCGATGGAAAACCAGGAATTCGAGGACCTCGTGGATCCACAGGTGTACCCGGTGCCAACGCCAAATTCTGTCCTTGTCCTGTGGAGCTAAGTTTGATCAAGGGAGCTCATGTGAGTTGTTTTACAAGTACTTTCCTAAAGAAAGTTTTTCAGCCACCTGGATCGAAGAATCTCGAAGTGTCTGATGCTAAATCGATTGCTTATGGTTCCAGAAACGTCGAATCTGCTCCTCTCCCGATAGCAGAGCAGGAACCCCGGGCGCCTCATTCTTCAAAAACAGGGATCTCCCATCAGAAGTCCAAATTCCATGGACCCCAACCCCAACCCCTTCCTTCTGGAGACGAACATATACCGGAAGCCAAGGTCAAAAATTTAGATGAGAAAAAGCGAGTGAAGAGCCTTGCTTATGAAGACGCCTATCCTACTTACGATCAGAACACTGCCAGAAGAAAGGATTACGACGATGTCCCGGATTCCACGGGAGTTCTACACGATGGAGGAAGCAGCCAAGAAAGCACGAAAGTCCATGATGGAGAACAAGGTGAGTCGAGGGTATTGTAAGGGATGGATTAATTTGAGATAGCAACTTTAGTCTAACTGCGTAATATAAGTGCAATATAATTTATCTTGGTAAAAAATTAACTGTATGATTCAATATATTGCTGTAAATTATGAAAGAAATTCCCAAAGTTTAGATTTTTAGATTAAAACTGTTAGAAACATTATGGATTATAAAATAATATCCCAATAAATGTAAAAGTATAGTAAAAGGTAATGTAGCAATGTTTAGGGGAAATTAGAACCAAAGGAAATTCAAGAGCAAAATGAGCGTAGAAGGAAAACAATCGCTGCGAGATTCGTCAATTTCAAGATTATTTACTCTTATAAAATACTTTTCAAAAACATCTTGTAAAATTATTTTGAATCGTTGTCCTACAATTACTTATTTCAGACATCTCTCTCTCCTTCCAAAATGACGCTTCTCCCGAGCACAAATTCGTGGACATCAATGTGAACGACTTCGACTTGACCAGCACCGATCCCGTCACCCAGGCTCCCACCACACCCGAAGAAGCTACCACCCGTAGAAAGTTCATCTACGTGACAAAGAAGCCCAGACCAGGCTTAATTTGGAATTAACTGGTCCATTGATAATTTCTTGTGAAGTTAATGAATTTTTATTAACTTTTGTGGATTTAATAAATTTTAATAAACAGTTCTCTACACATAATTGTGATATTCTAAGGTCTTTATTAAATAATATTCAAAATAAAATAATTGGATATTACGTATATATAGCTTGGTTGTTCTGATATATTTATTGAGTTTTCAAAAAGAAAATTAATTCAATGAAGATTTTCTGCTAATAAATTTCTGATTTCTAACTTTTTGAAGTATCTTATAATTCTCAGTATTTGATTCAGGTAACCTCATCCAGAAACTTTCAATTAATGCTTATTTCACATTTTAAAATTTCGAAATTCTTGAATTTTTAGAAAATGATAAGGACAAATGTTTTCAAAAACATTTTTTACTTTTTAAATGATGGCATCTCAAATTTACCTTTTCCTGATATCTCTGTTTCTAACATGAATTGCTGATTATTTTTATCGCTTTTGGTGTCCTGATAAATTTCAGGGTTTTCTCTTAATACTCAAAATTTCTTTATCATTTTCCAATTTACTGTTGCTCTAACTTCGTGTGCGAAATTTTGTCGAAAAATGGGGAATTTTCTAAAAACTATCTTCGCTATTGTTACTATTATTGCCGTGACCATGATGCTTGGGTTGACAGTATACTGTCATATCCAAGATGGAAAGCATTTGATTACTTTCTACTGGTTCTTTTCTTACTTTATCCTTGTCCCTGCATTCAGATGTGGTCTCGTAATTCCTGCTTATTTAATTTTGAAGAAATGTATTTTCCAAGGAAAATATACAGAAGTAAAAAACGAATATGGAGATGGACTTTGGAACAAAATTAAAAGTACTCTACATTCCTTTTTCGGATTATGGTTGATGCTCGATGGGTTCGAATTCGAACACGAAATTGCTTTGCTCGGATTATTGCATTTATTTCTGATGATCCCCTTGATCGGAATGCAGTTTATGATCGGATTCTTCGTCGTTGCTGCCGATGTCGAGGGATTCCAGATCATGAATGAGACGAATGTAGTCAAATTTTTGACCAAGAACACATCGAATCAGCTTCTCTATTGCTTGCTTTTGTGCTTCATTTCTTTCTTGATTTTAATTATAGACAAAAAGGAGCCGATTATCTTCATCGTAAGAGATGTTTCGGAAAAATTAAGAGGGTGTCTACGTTCGATCGTAAGTTAAAAAGTGAATGGACATCTCTATTGTTTAGTTTTTAGGAAAAGGAAGTAGACCAGGTGACTTCATACAATCATACGTTTCCAATATTCTGGATTTTCCTTATTACCATCACCATTATTTTGTTAAATACCGTAAAGGTCATTTACATGGAAGTCTTCGCAGCTAATCCCATACCTAATGAGGTTCGATACTTAAATCTTCTTTTTGATTGCTCGCTGTTTATTTTACAAATGACTAACATTGGCGACCTCATCGTTGAAACCATGTACCTCAGGAACGATCATAAGTTTATGACTTATCTCAATAGATTTTACATCATTGTCACCATAATCATCTTTGCCGGAGGCTGTGTCTCTAATTTGGGTTTTCTTGAAGGAACCTATGACTTAGATATATTATATGATCCATATAGAGTTATTTTCGGCATTGCTTTTTTGATAACGAAGTTCATACTGACAAAAAGTCTCGTGCCAGAAAATTCTCTCGCGCCAGAAAATTCTCTCGCGCCAGAAAATCCTCTCGAGGGCTCTTCCTATAGTTCTCTCCACATTTTCTGCATCTGTATCCTCTGTGCCGTCAGTTCTTACATTGCGTTCTTGTTTGTGGAATCTCAGAATTTCTACGATCACATTGATTCTCAGATAATCAAACTAGAAATCACTTTCTCTCTTTTCACAGCCGTCCACTACATAACGGAATTTGCTGATGATGGAACTATATCTAAGGCCATAGGCATCATCATCAAGAGGACTCAGTTCAATAAGAGTTTTGTCTTCATGCCTATTGCATGTTCTTCTTGCATTACTGTACTCGCTATAATTTATACTATTTTTGTCAGAAATTCCTACTTCGTGATAAAAACTCCAGCATTTTTAGTCAGCGGAATCTTCATAGCATGCATCATGTTTCTTAACACATTAAGGCTTATATTCTTTGCCTGGTATCTTAATAAGTTGTCACAAAAAAATGAAGATTCACTTCTGCAAGGACAGGATGAAGACGGAGATGATATTAATAACGGAACACAAAATATCTATTAAATTTATTGTTTTTTTCTTCTGGAAATAAAGTATTTTAAAGATAATTCTGTTGTTGATAGAAGATCATGTTGTAAAATCAGCATTGTAAAGTCGAAAAATAATTATTATTTTCATATCCCGATAAACATAAAATCGTATTTCAAGAGGTTTTCGGAAATGTGGTATAAGTCGTTGATCAATCCATAGTGATAAAATAATGAAAACCAACTCATTTTTAAATGATTTTGTTTTTAATTTCAGTAATTAAGATCTTCCTTAAAATATATACCTAATTTCGTTTTAATAATTTTATAATTGAATCGAACATTTTATAAAGGTGTTTACAATTAGTCAAAAATTTTTTTATCGATGAGTGAGTGCTCGAAAATAATCCTCTTTATCACCTAGCACACCTTGAGCAAACTTTAGCCATGAAATAATCAGATTTTTCTTTCGACTTTTTTAAATACAATGAACAACAACGATGATTAAAATTCCAAAAACTACACCTATTAATTTCAAAAAACTTTAAAAAATTGAAATTCAACTTTAGTCATTTTACTTATAAACTGTTCATTTATCGCTTTTATTAAATTATTATACTTTGAGTGGTCTTTATTAAAATTGCAAAGCTCCCTTTTTGACCTCTCAAAGTGCATTCGGTTTAATGGCCGTAGTTAATCCTATTTTTAGGATCCTCGAAAGTACTGCTACAATGTTTTTTAGAACAATACTCCATTTCGAAAACATCAAAGTACTCACAAAAGTTTAAAATTACAAAATTAAACCTGATTAACGACTCTTGGCCATTTCTTTTTCGGTCGATCAACCTTAACTTCTTTCCTTTAGCATCTTTCTCTTTCCGGCCCTGTCGGGGGCGATGGATAGGACACTTTTATCAATCAATTCTGATTTCACAATTCACAATCGAGAAACCGGAAACGAGAAAAAATAAAACCGAAGATTTTAATGCTTTCCTGGGGAAAGATGAAGGACGAATGCCACTTGACCAACATAGTGAATCCGATACATATGGCTCAAGATCACAGAAATCATACTTGAGTAAACTGCAATTACCTTTGAATAGAAGTTATGACAAGGTATTTTTATATATCTTTTCTTCTGAAGATCATGGAGAATGACTTTAAAGATCTTTGCGCTTGATCTTGAGGAGAAGTCATGCAAAAGTGATCTTCCATACGGGTCAACGAATTTTCAGTTTTTAAACTTGTCGTCAAATGGTTGTGAGATTCGAAATTTGTTCAAAAACCGAAATCGATAACATGAACTTTCAGCAATTCATTATGCTGTACAAAATTCATAATTGACATAAATATTCCTTGTAATGATGTTAAATCCATTCATCTCTTTTAAAGATATTAGTTTTATTTTATTTCTTATAAATATTACTCCACTTTTTATAGTGACCAATTTGATCAAAAAGAAAAAGCTGAACCACATATCGACATTTTTTTATTACTTTGTATCTTTGCTTTTGAGGAAAACTAGAATTCCGTTCCCAAATTCAAATCAATTTCCACCAATAAAATTTATATTTCGATCTCTAGACTTTATTTTCATTTCCTGATATAAAAGCGATATAAAAACTTGCACTTTTTTAACCTTCATAACCCGGAACTGAGTAATAAAAATTTATTTTAAAAAATTGCTTTAAAAAATTTCCCCCAAAAAATAAAATCTTTCTGAGGATAAAATGTTCTTCGAAGAATAAAACTTTTTTTAAAGAATAAAACTTTCTTAAAAATAAAATTTCCTTGACCAAATCTGAAGGTCAAGAATTTTGTGGTTTTTATTTTTCGTTGTTTATCCCTAAAAATCAAGGTTTTCTCTCAAGTTTTCTTGCAAAGATAAGTTTCAATATCAAAAAGGAAAATGATATCGAAAATGATGGAAAAACGAAAAAGAAAACGAAACAATGCGCGAAAATTAGGTGTGGCAGGATTGTATGTGACAAAATTAAAAATGAAGAACATAAGTAAACTTCTGAAAAATTTAATTCACAAAAATAAACAAAGTTTTATTATTTTGTAGTTTCGAGATTTTTAGAATTCTTCAACTCATAAAAACCAATCAAATTAAGAATTATATACAGATTTCTTTATTGTGGAAGTTTTTGTAGAAAAAATGGATTTATAAGACACTTTCTTAAAGATAAAAGTAATTCCAATATGCTTCTTTACGTAATTTGTGCTCATTTTCAATTAATGTAGTTTATATTTATTTTTCAAACATTTATTTTTATTTGTACAATCTGAAATAAAACTTCCAAATCTTTATTTTACTTAAGTGTGAAGAACTCTTTTTTAATGAATTTTGGACTAGAACACTAAGCTTCGAAAACTAGTTTTACCATACGAAATTTTAATTTTCAATACTGGACTTTTCTTTGACAACAGATTTTAATTTCTTATTTTCTAATTTCCGAAATAAGACAAAAAAAACAAGTTCATTCAACTCCAATAAAAATTTTAAAAATCCATTCGATAGTTTTCTAATTAGTTGTTTTGGGAAACAAGTTTTCCAGGACGTTGTATTCTTGCTTAATAACACTCGATTCCCCTACAGTAACTAATTACTTTACTGTAATTGATTATTTTAGTGTAATATCTTGCTGTAATCACTTTTCCCACAGCAACCTGTCCTCTCTGACTATATGGAGTAAATTAGATAACCCTCTCAGCACCTTTAGAAAAGTGCAAAGTCATAATCATGAATCAATTTCGAACTTTTTTCTTCTTTTCATTTGGGAATCGCCCTAAAAATCAACGGAACCTTTTCCATTTATTTTTTAAAATAAATGTCCCCAAATATCATGCTTCCCTGAAAACCGTTTTTTGAATTAAGTAAAATTAAGCCCAAAAATAAATTAAATCTTCCCAAAACACAATTTTCTCAGGTTCATTCATATTAGGACAGCAGAACGATTCGATTGTCGTCACAAACTCGAGTGGCTGTTCCAGTTTCCTTTCAGTTTTTCTTTCTGCTTCTTCACGACGATTTTTGGCCTAATCTTCCTTCTCGTTTATTTTTCGCTGTTTTCCATTGTTTGAAGTTTCATCGAAGCAAACTTATTTAGTTCAGAAACCTATAAGTCATAACATCGACACTAATATCATTGTGTACATTACTGCGAATTTTCTATTAACAAACGTTTTTACACTAATGTAAAACTTCCTCGTTGAGTACAAAGACTAATATTACTACAGAAACCTACATTAGTACGAATTGTCTCGTTAATTTGTGATTTCGTACTAATATAAGTGTTTATATGAACGATAATATCATTATCAATACCAGTTTCGATCCCAATATTAATATGAATGTCCATATTAACGTCAATAAATCATACGCCTCTTCATTTCCAAATGCCCTTTACTTCTCGAAACTTTTGTTTCGGACAAAAATTAATTTCGTTGATAAATTAGAGAAAGTTTTTTCATGAAAATTATAAACTTCCTTTAGAATCCACTTGTCCTTTTATTCACCTTGGCCTTTGGAAACGTTCTTTGATAAGTCGGAAAATACAAAAACCAGACTCGATTGTCTCATCTGAAGGACGAAGTTGGTTGTCGAGTTCCGTTACCGGAAAGAATTAGCCCACATTATGTGATTTTTCCCAAGAATTGTCTGATTTTGGAAAATATTAACCTTTTAAGATATTGATTTTGAAAAGTGAATTCTTCAAGTTCATTTTTAAAATCACTAACTTTTCTAGAAGTTAACTAATATTTGAAAGTAGCAATTTCTTTACATTCTAAATGGAAAATTAGTTTTCAAAAATCTTATAAAAGTGCTTCCAATCTCTTTTTCCGATTTTGGAAATTAAAAAATGATTAAAAATTGAGATCTTTGTGATTTTGATGTCCTAGAGTCCAGAAAAACTGGCACAGCGGGGACACTTATATTAGTTTCCCTCCTCCTCGGATTTTTTCTAGGTAACTCATGATTGAGGAAGGAATCAAACATCATTTGCTCTAGGACTACTTTCGAAATAAGTCCCCGGGATGAAGGTCAGGGATTACTAAAAAAGGAACTCGGTTCTGACACGCATAACTTTCAAGAAATCGGGGACTGTTTTATTAAAAAACTATTTCATCGTGGGAGATCTAATTTGATTTTTTAAGGAGAATAAAAGACCAACCAAATTAAGGGACATTATTCTCGACGTGCATGATGATTAAAAAATCGTTGGTGAAAGTAGTTTTAAAAAATAAAGAATTTCTGTATAAAGATCATCAAAGGTTGGTTGTACCATACATAATGCTCGGAATTACAGTAACTAAGGTGTTGATCGAAGAACATTTTTCGTGTCATGATTTTTTAGATCTTTTGCAAACAATTTCAAAAAGTTGAAAAATGTTTCACCACGAATAAATTTTTTGTTTATTTTCCGATCACGAATTTGATTGACGATTTTTTCCGAATACTTTGAATCTTTAAATTGTATTTAATTATGCAATATTAATCATCACATAAAAATCTATGATCGCCTCCGTTCCTCACGTTTTATAAATTAATCGAAAAAATGAATTCAAATAAAAATTTTTCACAAAAAAGGGTCTGTTCTTGGCCCCGCCCCCGCAACTCAAAGTTTCCGAAATTCTGGTCTTTTTCTCGTTCCTCTTCAGATGCCCATTTTTGACTAATATTCCAGACGTCCAAAACCAATTTATTTAAATTGAATTGATTTCGTCACGAGACTTCCCCTGGTGGTCAGCCCCCATGATCATCTTGACATTGTTTTCCGCCCCCCTCATGTATTTTTGTATAAGTACCCTTCTCAAAGTACCTTCCTCTAGGTATCTTTCCCGAGTCTACCGGAAGGTAAACGGGTCAGTGAGTCGAGTACCGTGTTGTTTCCTTATTTCCTTTTCAAGGGTTTTTTCAAATATTTTTTTAACCTTCTTTATGTGCAAATCGGGACACTTGATCTTGATTCTAAAAATCTTATTTTTTCAGAAGTGTTCTCCAGAGCCATCGGCTGTCCTAGAAGAAAGAGGGGAACGAGGATTCTCGTTTTTATCCCTTTTCTTACTGTTTTTGGACTTTTTAAATAATTTTTATTTTTGAACCAGAAAAATGGACGAGAAAACCAGCTTCAGATGGACCACAAATTCCGCGATATTTGTCCTTATTTTATTCAGTATTCTGGAGGTGGGTGGTTTTCCGAAATATACTTAAAATTATTTGTATTTTTGATTAAAAATTTGTGCTAAAAAGTATTCCATAAGAAGAAGAAACTTGAAAGAGTATGTCCTGAGGTATAAATTAAAATTTCTCAGAAAAATCGAAAATTAAAATCTTTTAAACTAGTTTAATTTTCAATTTTTTTAATTACTATAATCAAATTACGGAAGTTCAGAAACTAAAATTCAGAAGTCAGTTTCATTTTCTAGTGGTGAAAGGTTTTTCAAGCTTTTTTCTTTGATTCCTATTATCCTAATCCTCTTGAAATTTTGTGGAGGAAGTTTTAGGAAACTTTTTCGAAGGTATTTTCCGAGTTATCTTTTGGAAAATTTTCTTAAAATGTTTTTCCGAGTTATCTTTCACGGTCATCGTTATTCCCGAGAAACCCTAGAAAGGGAAAAAAACCGAGAAATAATTGAGTCCTTTACAAGAACAACATTGATTTTAAAATTTTAATTAATTCAATAATTAAATGTATCTATTATTATGCATCTGAATTCAAAAATTTAATCTAATCATGCACATTAACAGGACTAGTGGCTATAATTATAGATATATTTTTTTGTTGCTAGTGTGCTATTAATTGTATATATCAATATATTAAAACTATTAATATGCACATCAATGATGGATATTAATGTATCAATATATCAACTAAAGTCGTTAAGTTACTCATTGATAGGAAGCAAGTTCTTTACTACCGAACTTTTTGTTTTTCATTTGTTTTGTATTTATTTCCGTCTCTATTCTCACAGAACCGCGCCCAAAAACGTTAACTAATCTACCAGAGAACCCGATACTCGTTTCTGATCCCCCATCCCATACAGAAGAGACAGACGAGACTGTTAAGGAGATGTGACGCCATTCTGTTCTTGTCCATCTTGAAAAAAATAAAACGTCTGTCTCGGGTCATTAGTTGTTTTTCGATTTTGTTGATTTTTGGAGAGGGTAGACAGGGGTCTGGGGAACAATTCAATTCAATGAGAGGGGTTTCTATTGATGTAAGACAAGGTTTGAGAAAATTGATTCAACTTGGGAAGAACATTTTTGATTTTGGTCTCGCAAAAAATTGTTGAAAATTAATCAATCTCGATTCTGAATGATTTTCTAAAACAAGAAATTTCGGTCTTTGACTTTTACTATTGAAAAATTAATGATCTTAAAATGATGATTTCGTATTAATATGGAGTGTATTTTTTGTTCGATTCTAAAGGGTTCAATTTTCATAGAGGAAGTACCCTATTTTTTCTCAAGATTTTGTCTAATTTGTGGTGGCGCCAACATGACGATTAAATTCGACTTTCGCTTTTTCCGAACGGCCTTGACAAAGAGACAATGAATACAGAGAACATCGACGATTTTATATCAAAATTGTTTTTCGGATTAGAAACTTTAAAATTCTATAAAACGAAAATTTGCAATTCTGTATCAAAATTGTTTTTTCAGCAATTTCGAAATTTTATAAAAAGAAATCCTAAATTGTATGTGGAAATGGATCCTTGGATCCGGAACCTTGAAATTTTACGACACTAATGATATAATGTTATATAAACTTTTTCCTCGTTTTCAATGTTTTAAAACTTAAAAAAAGAATACATATAATTTTAAAATCAAATACTTCCTTATAGAACTAACACATGATTTTATACAAAAAAAACTTTTACATTCAATACTTTAAAGATAAAAAAACGAATACATGACTTTTCTATAAAAAAAACCTTTCAAATTAAATACTTCAAAATTGTTATAAAATTAACACATGGTTTTATACAAGAGTTATTCTTCAAATGGAATACTTGAAATTTTTATAAAATAAGAGTTTATTTCTGTTTTTTATTTTTTGATTCCTCTCCAGACTCAAACAACGAACGAGGAAGAAATTAAAATCAAGAGCATAAAATTTTTGTTCTCGAGGAACAAAAAATACAAAGGACCACTTGACTAGGTCATCTTTGAAGTGGTTTAGAAACATGGAAAAATCAAAAAGGAATAAAGTGATTTTTGGCTCTTGTAAAAAAGGGGTTTCAGGTGTCCAGCGGATTTGTCAGCTTCTTTTCTCCGGAGGATCTCAAGTACACTTTTGGGGTTGATAAACTGTCAGATGGTGAGTGCGTTATGAAATTAACTAAAGTTTGTTCGATTGCTGTACATGGAAATTCATTTTCAAAGATCAACTGAGTTCACTTTGTTTTTATTAACATACAAAAGCCAATTTCCTGATTTCTATTAATTTCCAGATTTTAAGTCATTTTTATAAAATCCAAAATGATTTTAAATTAAGAACTGAAATTGAGTGATTTTATTTTCCAATTTGCAGTCCCGGACCATGAAATCGTTTACCCGAGAACGTTTTACGGAAACAACGGAAAACTCGAAGGAATCGTCGTGAACCTCAATGGAAGAGACTTGACTTTGGAGTTCGAAAGTGTCTCCAACCAGTTGATGGCGGATCACGTGACGATCGTCGAGAGGGACAACGAAGACGGGGGTGGAAAATTGAGTTATCTTCCGAGGGAAATCGACGACTGCCATTACCACCATATTTCGAACGAGACCTACGCTGCTGTGAGCGACTGCGATGGATACATAGTAAAAACCATATTTCTAGGTGTTGAAATTGATTATCCATTTTTTAGAAAGGAACAATCGTGAGACCGGATGGGATCTACGTGATCCATAATATTCCCGAGAAACATATGGGAAGAGCCAAGAGGTCGACGGATGGAACCCCGGCTCATATCGTTTACAAAAGACAAGCTGAAGTGGATGATTTTTGTGGACTCGATAATACTATCACCAGCGAGGAGTTGTTGGAAGACGAAGCCGGTGTTCACGAAGATGTCTACGTCGTCGGACACCGATTAGCCAGAGAAGATGAATTAATAGTGAGTTTTTGGTTATATTTTTTATTAGAATTAAAATAACACGGATACATTATGGATTTTGATGGTTTATCCTCTTAAATAATTCGAAACTGACAAAAATAGAGTTCTTGAAAAAAAACTATTAATTTTTGGGGAAATAAATTACTTGTCTGAAAACCAATATTTTAGGTGGAATTGGCTATCTTCGTCGACGAACTTCTGTGGAGACATTTCAGCTCCAAGTACGGTGGATCTGCCTTCCAGAAGCTCCAACAGTATTCCTTGACAATGTTGAATAACATCCAGATCATGTACAGACAGCCCTCGGCAGTTCCGAAGCTGACTTTCAGAGTGGTCCGATACGAAGTCTTCAAGTCCCAACCCGGCTCCATGGCGCCACATCTCCACCGCTCGGGTCACGCTCAGATGTACCTCGACAGGTTCTGCAAGTTCCAGAGAAGTCTCGGAGTTCGGGACTGGGATCACGCCCTCCTCTTGACAGGGTACGATATCCATCGAGGATCCGGATCTACGAGCATATCCGGGATCGCCAGACTGGACGGTATGTGTGACCCTTGGAACACCTGTACTCTTGCCGAAGGTCTGGATTTCACTTCTGCTTTCATTGGGACTCACGAGTTGGGACACAGCGTCGGGATGAGACATGACGAACCTTACTGTCAAAGTAAGTTCATCATGAGTTCCTCCTTGGGTCCCGGGAAGGTAACCTGGTCCACCTGCAGTCTCAGAGATTACCACACTTTCTTGATCAGATTAGAGTAAGTTTTTGTCTTTGAAATACTCAAAAGCGCACACAACTTTAACATACGACAATTGGCAATATTTCAGTTCGAGAGGAAAGAATTGTCTCAGAATAACGAATCAGAAAGAAAAAATGCCCTTGAGTGGGAGACTGAAGCCGGGTCAGCTTTACGATGCCAACATGCAATGTCAGCTCATGCACGGATATGGATATCAACAGGTTTGTTTTCAACTGTTCATTGCGTAATATGTATTAAAAATCGAATTTGTAGGTCACTCCGCGACAAGACCACTATGACGGGATCTGCTACATGATGTGGTGTGGACAGTCTGCCTTCGGTCGGATAATTACTTCCCACCCGGCCCTCGAGGGCACTTTCTGTGCCCCAGGGAAGTGGTGTCAACTCGGTCGCTGTGTACCCTGGGAAGGCAGTGCCACCGAAGCCCCCACCACGGCACCCCCTCCTCGTCCTCCTCCAGCCCCTGTGGCGATTCCTCGAAGACAACCTCCGTCTGTATGGACAACAACTACCCCGAGATACGTCCCTCCTCCTACCCCAAGGCCCACTCTGGCTCCTCGTCCTTCTTTCAAACCTATGGTTGGTCGAAGACCGAATTATTTCAAAAAATCAGGGTTTTACCCTAAAAAGCCTGTAATGGGATGGGATAATTTCCCCTTCAGAAGAAGGTTCTTCAGGAGGTTCTTGAGACGAAGACTCCTCAGAAGAGCCCGATTATAGGGGAAATTTTAAATTCAAAGTTCAAACATTGCTCAAATTTCGACTTAGTTCAAAATTTAATTTTTCGGGATTTTCCAAATCGTTTAAATTCGAAGATTTCTGAGTCCCTATCCATGAGTGCCACGGACCTCAGCCGTCCCGAAAATATGCCATGTAAAACAATCAATGTAATCAAAAAAAGTTTCATCTTTCTTCATAGCTGCCATGTGTAGAAATTAATACAATCACTTTCGCCTTCCTCCACAGTTGCTATTTAATATTCTTTATTTTCTTCTTTTAACATTGGAGATTTAATACACTTAGTTTCTTCTTTACATGTAATATATTTCTATTTTCCGTTGTGTAATACATTCAGTTTTGTTTTTCGTTATGTAATATACTTAAGTTTGTTTTTGTTTGATTCAATTTATGTTCGGAAAAGAAACTAATTTAATCAATTCATTTCGGTTCTCGATTGAGTTGACTTCAAAAAATTCAACTTTAGTTTTCTTCTAACCTTGTTTCAGGCTGCTTTCCTTTATCGATTTTAATACTGCTTAAATAACCAAGTTTTAACATATCAATACTATCTTTGTGTTAAAAAAATCAAGATCCGCCCATTTTCGAATTTGATTAATGAAGTCGAGAATCCACCGGAGACCTCGAAGGTCACGGGTCTCGGGACTCGGCTCACAGGCAACAGGTCTCGAGTGAGGAACTCGACCCGACGGCGCCATGGCTCCAGGGACAAAAGTAGAGGATAAGGAACAAAACAAAAATCACGAGAAACAAAGGGTGCTTTTATGGGACACATTAAATATCTTTAAATAAACAAAACAAAAGGTTTCCTTAGGGAAGTTGAAGTAATAATGATAATAATATTGATATCAATGTTAATATTCATAGTGATCATGGTGATATTAGTGCCGATATTAATATCACCATAATCACTATTAGTATTGACATTAATAATAGTAGTACTGATATCAACGTTAATATTAAGAGCGATCATGATGATGCTAAAGTTGGCATTAATATGGCCTTAGAGACTCAACAGATAACTACATATTTACAAAATTATGTTGTTGAGAATATTAAAGAAACTTTAAAAAACAACAAAAATTGAAAAACAAACTCTTGTCAGGAAACGTCAGACTGGCGCCATCATAAATCATTTTATTGTTTCCGATTTTCCTTGATACCTTTATTTTCCTATTTTTACTTCCGGTCATTTTTAAGATCCAAGTACCTAAGGGGGAAATGAAAAAATTAAGTGCAGGAAATTAAAAATTACTTCTTAAAGTTGAAATTGTTTTAAACATTAAAAATTTTCAGAAAATAGATGGACGTTGGTCGGCCTGGTCTTCCTTGGCTTGCCATCTTTGTACTTGTCCGAATATCATCGGATCCATAGGAGTGACGACCACTAGAAGGGCTTGCAACAACCCCCAGCCCCTTAACGGAGGGGATGAGTGTGAGGGGGCGAGTATCAGAGGTCACGTTTGCACCAAGACCTGTTCTTCTCAAACTTTGACTGTCAATCAGGTAATTTATTTTAATTCTCATAGGTCAGAAATTAATTAAATTATCATTGGCTTTCAGTACATTTCCAACAAGTGTTCCGATCACAAGAGACTGAAAGGGGACAAAGAATTGACAGGAAGCGGAAGTCAGCTCAACCGATATCCTCAGAGGGCTTGCAAAGTAAAACAAATTATTTTTAAAGTGCTGAGATAAATTTTCAGGTTTTTTGTGATGTGAAGACCGCTGCTGGTGGTCAGAAGAACTACAGGTTCTACGGAGACAACTTGCCCGATGGAACCCCCTGTGGCTGGGACAGGTACTGTCTCAATGGGGAATGTCTGGTATGTTCCATTTTCCATGACTGTGACGACAGTTATATTAATTTAGTGATTCAAAACTTCAAATTTCGAAACATATTTTGGACGAAAACCGTTTCCATTCAAAATCAATTTATTGCCTCAGGCATTTTTCTCATTTTCTTGTCCAAAATCACGTGGAAATTAAAAAACCGTCTTTGAGCTAATTTCGGAGTTTTTTCAGATGTAAAGATTCTAGAAATTTTTGAGTAAAAAAAAATAAATAAAAACCTTGAAAAAAATTGATTAGAATTTTTGTAAAAATAATAAATTTCATTTCTTTGAAACAAAAAATCAGAAAATTTAGAATAATAGAATTTTTTCCGGTCCAATGGTTTTTCGATCACATTTTTGAACTAGTCAAATTTGGACCGGAACAGTCATTTTTTTGGCAATTTTTAAAGTTTCAAGGGAAAGTGAAAATTTTTGGGGTGCAACTTGTTCCAAAAAATTTGGACTTAAATTGACTTAATTTAAAAAAAATAAAAATCCTAAATTGACTTAATTTCCAAAAAATGAATGAATTTGTTCAAGGGAAAGACTAGCGAACTTTCAAGCTATTTTGGTGGATGATTTAAAAAAATAATTTTTTAAAGGAAAACTGGATATTATATATTGATCCTACTTTAATAAAAAAAATCGGAACAAAAAGTAAAAAATCCTTACAGAACCTCTCTTGCGACGACACTTCCCTGATAACCCGGGACCTTTCGTGTCCTTCCGAGAGATGCCCTCTGTCCTCCGCCGCTATCCCGAACACGGACATCTTCAACGTCGAAGGCCAATGGGGTATCTGGTCTCTCTGGACATCCTGCACGGTATCCTGTGGAGGAGGCATAAAGCAGCGTTCCAGAGCCTGTAGCATCCCCAACAGGTGCACCGGACCCGCCATGGAGAGACTCACCTGCAACCCCCAGACATGTCCCGTGATTCCTCCCTCGGAACCCCAGTGGACCGACTGGACCTCCTGGAACCAGTGCAGTGTCTCTTGCGGAAGAGGAAGTCAAGCCAGATACAGAAGATGCTCCACAAATCAGAACACAATCGCTTACTCTTGCCCCGGAAAAACCATGGACATCAGAAATTGCGAGGAATTGCCTTGTGGAAACTCCATCGTCGATACCCTTGTTGGTCTTTGGGGTATTTGGGGATCTTGGAGCACCTGTTCCGAAACCTGTGGTCCTGGTATTCAGACAAGACAAAGATTCTGTAGAAAAGTAAGTTTTTCTAAAATTCTTCTCGTTTTAATTTTTCATTTGAAAACAGTATAACGTTCTATTCTTATACATTTACAGTAACTAGAACCTTTATCTTAGTTAATTACTTCACTTTTCCAGGAACCTTGTGACGGTTCGGGAGCCCAAAGAATGTCCTGCAACCTCAAGGAATGCGTCCAGTGGGGTCCATGGGGACCTTGGTCTCAGTGCAGCCGACCTTGTGGAAGAGGACTCAAATCTAGATCGAGGTGACTTTTATCTTCATTAAAGATCGTTAAACAATTACCGAGAGCTTCTGTTCTTTGAGTACCAATGTGCCCTAGGAGTAGGATACAATACCCCAGGAAAGACACTTTCGAGGAAGGATGTCTATCCTGGAAATTCAGACGCGAAAATACATGAATATACTAAATTTTTGTGCATATTTTTACACTTGTTCTTTCAGAGCCTGTCCGATCCTGAATGCCTGTCCCGGATCTACCATTGAACAAGCTTACTGTAACGATCAACCCTGTGCCGAAGCTTTCTCCGGGGGAATCTGGTCTCTATGGTCTGCTTGGGGACCTTGTTCCACATCTTGTGGAGTGGGGGTTAAGCGAAGAACGAGACATTGCCAAGGAGCAAACTGCCTCGGAAATGTTCGAGAATCCGTCGTCTGCAATATGGGTCCTTGTTCGACTTCGACAGCTTCATGGGGAGGTGAGGATGACATCATTGAATCCACCACGGTTTCTGGGTCATTGGGATCTTTGTCTGTTGTTCTTGGGTCTTCATCGGTTGAGGTTGATTCTACTATAACCCCGGATACTCCTAGGATACCCTCTGAATCCCCTGTAATAATTCCTGTGCCTTCTATCATTGCTTCTCAGTCTTCTACTGTAACTCCGCCTTCCACTGTAACTCCCCCTTCTACCGCATCTACCACATCTGAAACTTCTCCCACAAATCCAGGTCTCCAATGGAAACTGATATCGACACAAACAGGTCCCAATTCGGAGCCTATTTCCAGATGGACTCTGTCTTCTTCCCGTAGAGACCAACCCTGGTCCCCTGAGGTACCCCCCTCTCCGAGTCTGGACTCCAAAATAGTGGTTCATCGAAGAGCTTCTCGAGGTCCCAGATTCCCCTTCTTCAGCGGGAAGGGATTATCCTCTGCCAGAAGCGTCGATCCATCGGAGTTCAGAAGACTCAGGTTGAGGTCATAGTCGGGTACTTAGGGTACTCAGGGTAGTCGGAGTAGTTGGGGTGGTCGGGGTATTTGAGCTTTTGGTGAAATTTTGAAATGAATGCTTTGGGTAATTTGGATTAATTTTCAACTACGCTTATTTTTGTTTTTTATTAAGTATAACAAGTTCAATAACATTTTTATTCTCATTTTTTAAACTTCTCCTTCATTTTATAAAATCTTTAATTTGAATTTTTTAAATTTTTTAATTTCAAAACCCTTATTCTGTTTGATCCTTTGTTTGAGTGAAGTAATCCTCTGTTCCATCGTTAAACCTTCTGTTGACCTTTCAGGCTGGGGTTTCTGGTCCACCTGTTCAGAGACTTGCGGATCCGGCATCAGAAAACGCGTCCGAAAATGCTACGGTAGCGGTTACTGCACTTCGGGAGGCGAGTACCAGAGAGAAAACTGCTTCATCAGAAAATGCTGATCCCAGATTAATACTTTTTACAATAATTTTACAGTAATTAATTTTTCACCAAAGAGTGTGCTGTTTAAGAAGCCCAAAGCGTTCAAATTTTTGAGTTTAGTCAAAGGCTTATTTAAATTAGGCAGTTGTAAATATCAGCTTCAACGGATAATCCGTGTGTTTACTGATCCACATTCCTTATCCTTGTTACAGTCTCAATCAGCCACAACGAGTTTCTCCATTGATGTGCTCGTTCCACTTACGGTTCTTATTGATCAATGTTTTATTCTGTGTTTTTTATGAAATTTATGGAGATAGTAATAAAGATCGAAATGAAGATTTTTTGAATAAACTTATATAAAAGTAATTTAGTTGAAAACTATGGGAAATGACTTTGGAATAAAATTCTTTCAAAATAATTAGCTGAAATAAAATTATATTATATTCACTGATTCGATGTAGATATGGATATATACTTTTAAGTATCCACAGTTATTTCTATATTCTTTTAATTGTGTAAAACTAAGGTTTTTGATTCTAATAAAATAAAAGTCAGAAACAACATTTCTAGGATTTTGTGGTTCTAATTTCATGGCCTTCAAAAAAGATAATTCAACTTCAATAAATTTCTTCTTTTACTGTTTTGGAACCTAAAGAATCATTCAATGATCTTCCAGAATTACATTAGAACTAAATTCTACAGTTCTCGACTTTCGGAAAGAAAATTCTGGAAATTCATATCGAGGTAATCCCCTTTAATCCTTTGAATGTTTTTTCACTGATATCTGTATTAGCAGAATAAGCAATTTTTATATCAAAAAAAATATTATCCAAGGAAGATAATTTTTCTGGCATGATGACTAAGGAGCTTATGTCCTTATCAACTTATTTAAAATCAACCAAAATCATGACCAACTAAACACGGAATACTTCCTTGTTTATTGTGACGGAAATTCTTCGTTATGATAACTCTTTTGTTCGTTGCTTTATTTTTTGTAACAACGGCCAATGGCCAATACCAGGTAAGGCTATATACATTAATACGAAAAACTGTTAAATAATGTGATATCGTATCTTCAGCCAACATGGTCATCGATCGATTCCCGTCCTCTGCCTTCCTGGTACGATGACTCCAAATTCGGCATCTTCTGTCACTGGGGCGTCTACTCCGTCCCTGCTCACAGATCAGAATGGATTTGGTGGGATTGGAAAGGAGTAAACATCACAGAAGTCGTCGAATACATGGACAAACACTTCCACGGGAAATCCTATGCTGATCTTGCTAATGAGTTCACAGCAGAGGACTTTGATCCGGAGAAGTTCGCCTCGATTGTGAAGGCTTCTGGAGCCAGGTACTTCGTGTTGACCAGCAAGCATCATGAGGGG
>VOSG01000311.1:0-38267 GCA_009761265.1 Halicephalobus sp. NKZ332
TCTTCTCGATCGCTTTATTAAGAGAGGAGTTTGACAGTATTACACTCGCTCTGGTCGTTTCGTGATTGCAGTGTTCTTTGTTACTATTTCATCATCCCGGCCGCCTCTCATCCCTAGCAAAACCTTGATTTTTATTCGGATCTCTGTGCCGTCAGAGCGGCTTTGGAGGGAAGGGTCTTGGTGATCGATGGAGTGGAGAAAGCAGAAAGAAATGAGTAGTATATATTAGGCTTTTCTGGCACACCCTGGCCCTTTGCAGATTTTTCTGCGTAAACTTCATAAAAACAAGTCAAAAACAAGCCATGCACAAGCTCTCGCATAAAAATGGTTTATCTGGCACACTATGGATTTTCATGCATAAACTGACTAAAAATATGCCTATACATAAACTCCTGCATGAAATTCTATTTTTGCAAATTGCAGATTTGTGTGGATAAACTATCTAAATTATCATAATAAATAGCAAGAAGGCGCAGCTAGCGAGCATTTGATGAAATTTCTTGCTGCAAACGCTTTCATTTTGTTCTCATTTTAGTTTGTGAGTCGGTTTTTTGCTATTCTTTTCGCTGTTTCTTTAAATTTTTACGTGATAACTCTAGTATTTCTAATAGCGCGTTTTATTTGACTTTTATAATTTACTAATAAATGTCTGTTTAGCTTGAAAATGCTCAACGTTACCGCGGAAAAGCTTGAAAATGCTCAACATTACCGCGGAAAAGCTTGAAAACGCGCTCTTCACAACTTCCAAGCCGAATGAGAAAGCGCATCGATGCGTTATGGTCTTCGACAATAAGCGCGCAATTACCTACCAGCATGGCTCTCATTCGTCGTTCAAGAAGGATCAAAAAGTCATTTTGTACAATGTCGTGAATTCGGATTTGGAGATTGAGGTTTGATTTCCAATTATTCAAACTAATTATTAATTTTAACTTTTCAGGTTGTCGTGAGCGTCGTTTCGGAGGACCATGACTTCGTCATCTTCGAGTTGGCCAACGGCGAGTTTCCATATTATCCACATCGTTCTGATTCCATGTATCGTGGCCAGGATTACCGTCAATTGGGAGTCGATCAAAAGCGAGAGCCTGTTTGGAAGGATGGCATGATTTCGAAGCGACGTCGTATGTTTTGAATTTAAGTTTTGCAAATATTAATTGGTTGATTTAGTCGGCTGTTTCCTTGGTACTACGCATGGAGAACACGGCGACTCGGGATCTGGAATCTTCAACTTGAATGGCAGTTTCATCGGAATCTCGGTCGCCAAAAAGCGCTTTGCCCTCAGCAGTCTTCAAATCTCGGGCTCGGCATTCGATCTTGAACCAGTGGCCGATCATCATCCGGAGACGAAGCTTATCAGCGCGGACGCTATCTATCTTGTTTTGAAGATTGACGACGACGACGACGCAAACGTAAGTTGATTTGGTTTGGAAATTGCTCTAATTTTCATCATTTTAGTATGAGCCGTTCGACAAAAAACCCACACCCGGAACGGAGTAAGATCTCTCTTCAATCGCTATAAATTGTCTTTCATTGGGTTAAATAAACTTGTTCTCTGATATTGTTGTTTTGCTTTACATTTGATCAAAATTTTAGCGGATCCCAATCTTTATTCGATTTTGTTGTTGATTATTAATAAGCGCTTTACTAAAAACTTGCAGTAAGTAATGATTTATAATTAGTTTTACATCTGTACTGTGATTTAAAGCTTTAATTTTCAATTTTTATCTCCATATAAATGGTCTACTTTAATTTAAATTTAACTTCTATCGAATCAACTTTTGAATATTCGTTCTCTCACGAGTGTTTAAACAAGAATTATGAAATAGGATTGGTAAAATTGGATGGGGTTTTAGAATTTAAGAATAAAATCAATATAATCAATGAAGTAGACAAGAATAATAATGCATTTAGTGGAGAAAAACTTAAAATAATTGATAAACATGTATCTGAATATAATTCAAACGTTATTGGTCATATTTTTATTTGGTGCAATTTAATAGACAATTCTTATATTAATAATAGAAAAATAAACTCAATTTACAGATTTAAGCTTGATAATAAAGAAATAAATGTAGAACCTAAACAAATTATCTATCATAAAGTTACAAGCAGACCAGATAAGATTATTTTAAGATTAGTAGATTCCAATAACAATCTAATTGAATTTGATAACGTTAATCTATTCATTGAGCTGAATATGAAAGAATTAAAAATATAAAATTACTAATTATCTTTATTTCATAATTTTTAAACTTATGCCTTTAATGTATTCAAAAAGTCTTGACTTTCCCTGGTTAATTCGATTTTATTAGCTAAATCGTAGGTTAATGAATTTAAAAATTCTTTATTCTTTTTGCTTAACTTTGGTTTACTTTTTCTATGTACTTTAGGCTTAGTTTGCTTTGGAACGGTTAACTCATTATGATTCTCATTATTTTGGACTTTAATCAGCTCTATTTTTAAATCATTTTCTTTTTTATTCAAAATTGTATAGTTTTTAGTATTGCCATCAAAAATTACTAACGTCATTTAATAGCAAAATTATTCTTGATCTAACGAAGTAATGGATGGGAATTCTGTTGAATTTATTTTTCTTTTAATCGGATTCAATTGAACTTTTTCTTCATTTGCTTGATAAATAACTGGTTCAAGTGGAATTACTTGACGATTATTATGTTTGTTCAACATAAAATATGGAGAAACAATATAAATTAATGATCTCAAGATAAAATATAAACTAAAATCGCGCCAATAGTTACATAAATTCTCCAATACTTTAACCAATAAGACTCGAAAAAGTTGTCCAAATCTTCAATAATCTCATGAGGCGTAGCGCTATTTTGCTCATTTTCTTTTAATTCTATTCCGACGTTTGAAATCTGTTTCATTTCAGTCAATAATTCTTCTTCAATATTAGTTATATTGCTAAAAATATGCTCTTTAATGATTAGTTTATCATCTAGGAATTGTAAATCATATTCTTCTTTTATTTCAATCGATTTTACATTATTCACTTGATCATTATTGTTAATCTTATCAATAATTACATTATCTTTTATATACCAAATTTTATCGTTATAAGTCTTAATTTTAACTGGAATGTAGCCTTTATAGTCATTTAACTCAGTAAATTCAATCAAATTGTCGTTAATTTCTTTACAAAATTTAACTTTAATTATACTATCATTTATCAATTTAACGTCAATTGCACTATGATTCAGAGCTTTTTGAATGAATCTTTTTGGATTTTCTTTCAATAAGATTTCTAAAATTTCATTATTATCATTATGCATTTGACAAAGTCTTAATTGTAAGATTCAAATGTTTTTCAAAATTATTCTCTAAATATTGTAATTCTCCGGCTTCTTGAAACGTTTCAACTTCTCTTTTATCTCTACTAACTGATTTTAAGGCGTATCCTTCAGAATCCACCCAAATGTATTTTGTTTACTCAAATTCGAGGAATAACTTAAGATTCCTTTCATTAAATTTGCACGTCCAGGATCTCTAACGTTCTCAATTTGATCTCCATTTAAGCTATAACTTACTCGATCAAACAAAAACATTGGTGCATTATTGGTTAAAGTTATTTGATCGGCAACGGTTTTTAGTTTTCCGGTTGTTTCATCATATTCGGCTTTTTTGAGTTTACTTCCATCTAATTTAGTTAAAGTAACTTCCAAATATAAATATGACTTACTAGGCAGTAAATATTGGTCACAGGTTTCAATTATGAAGTTAATCTCACCATTTTCGTTTAAGTTTGATCCACTTGTAGGAAATATATTTATTAGATTTTCTTTTTGAATAGAATTATTGAATATTGGTAATTCATCGATTTTTAAAATTGAGTCGATAGCTTCCATTCTTATTTATGAGCTAAAATATTTATCATATTTTTCACAATATGCTTTTAGACTTCTAATGGGTTTATTCTCAAAGCGACTATATAAAACTTTCAAGAGATAGGATTCCGAAATAAAGATACAAAAAGCGGAGTTTTGGAAGTATTTAGAAAAAGTAGGATTCATATATAAAATCGGAAGAAATTGAAATTTCCAAATTTCAGAAGAACAAGAAAGGAGCGGGTGATATATCCCGCAAAGAAAATTCGGCCGCGTCCTCTTCTTCTTGGCCGCTTCTTGCCACGAGGAAAATCTGGTTCTTTTACTTGTCCTGATCAATTCTCGTTAAGAGGACGGTTCGGCTGTATTTTCTCACCTTCACTACTCTGTATTACGGAGAAAGTTCGGCCGAGTTTCGAACGTCTCGGTTACTGTATTAAGAAGGTTCGGCCGTATTACAGTCGCTTCTTACCGTGAGAATTCCGGCTGTGTTCCCCGTTTTGATTAGTTCATCAAAGGGAAAATCTGACTGTATTCACTCTTCTCGATCGCTTTATTAAGAGAGGAGTTTGACAGTATTACACTCGCTCTGGTCGTTTCGTGATTGCAGTGTTCTTTGTCACTATTTCATCATCCCGAGCCGCCTCTCATCCCTAGCAAAACCTTGATTTTTATTCTTTTCTTTCTATTCTTCTGTTGAAATTTGACTTTTTCCATCGACGATGACATTGGCAAAGGCTGGAGTGATGGAGGTTCCGGAACATATATACGTGAATGGCCGCAACCCCGGACGGAACTCCGCGGAATTCCTCGCGAAAGAGGCCGCAATGATCGAGCGTGGGATGAGAATGCCGGACCAGATTGTCTACGAGGGAAACAGGGCCTCCCGGGGTGACGACGTTTATGATGTCAATGTAGGACCACTTTTTTTTCTAAGTTTTCATATATGAACTTTTCAGAATCAAATGAGAGTCCCCGAGACTTTGACGATTCATGACTTGCAGATGGAAGATACCGTCGGTAGAAGCGACAGTCATGCCAGTGACAACTCCATCGCCGTCGATGAAAATCCCTTGCGAGAACTCAAGATCATGCGACGTCAATTGGCTCGATTGGCCACCAGGATGACGGTGATGGAAGAAGCTAACGCGAGAAGAGGGACTCGTGAAACTGGTCTCTGGTTGACGACATTCGGAGCCATAATTGCTGCCGCCTTTTTCCTTCTCAGAAAAAGAATCACTGGATTCTGAAGATTTTCTGGAATTGTACACAAACTACCGGCTGACAAAAGATAATTGGATCTGCTGCTCATTTCATCATTTTCGGGAATTACTGGAATCTGAGGACCATTTTTGAACTTTATATATTGGTTAAAGACCTTGACAGAAAGAAATCGAATTCCAAGATTGTTTCCAAATGCTTTATTAATTGCAGATCTTGGGAGAAAAATCGGAACCGTTATTCCCGTCACTTTTTTATCTTCGAAAAAAATTACTGGGTTCTAGGAATTATTTTTGAATCTTATGTATTAGTTGTAGATGCTTTCTGATATTTGATTTGTGGATCTCGAAATGTATAGCCATTTTGATCATAAAGAGATTGAAAATTTTTTGGGTTTGATAGGAGTTATCTTTTCTCAATATCTTTCAAAGTGTGTCGAAGTCGGGAATAAGAACACAGACATTGTAGTGTAAAGCAGAAAGTGCTTTGTCCTTGTGACGGGTTAGTTCTGACATTTTTTAATGGCTCTTATCGGGTTCTTCCTCAAACGGTCACTTCACGGTTTGTTGTTTAGTCATTAAGATATCAAAAGCTTCTGAAAGTTCGAGCTTTAGAAGTTAAAAAAGTATGGATTTGTTAAAAAGTAGTTTAGATGGGCCGAAAGGTCAATTCATCAAGATTGGAGACGTCAAAGTTCCTTTGAAAAATCCAAAAAAACCAGAGCTTGTTCCTGTAGGATTTGCGGACAAGAATCCTCCTCCTCAAATCATCCAGACCCTGAAATGGCTTCTTCAGAAGGATTCCTTAAAACAAGACGTTTTTCTCATAGGAGTCCCTGGATTTCTGAGATCGTCGATAATTTTCTCTTATTTGGAATTTTGTAACAGAGAATTCGAGTATTTATCAGTGACGAGAGACACAACCGAAGCCGATATAAAACAAAGAAGGGAAATTGCCGGAGGAAATGCTTTTTATTCGGATCTCTGTGCCGTCAGAGCGGCTTTGGAGGGAAGGGTCTTGGTGATCGATGGAGTAGAGAAAGCGGAAAGAAATGTCCTCCCAATTTTGAACAATCTTCTCGAAAACAGGGAAATGCAACTTGATGACGGAAGATTTTTGATGGAAGCGAATAAATATGATAAATTGAAAGAGGTTGTTTGTTTTTTTAAACTTGATTTGAAGTTATTTTTTAGAAATACTCGGAAGAGGACTTAAGAAAGATGAAGCTTGAAAGAGTAAGCGAAAATTTTCATGTTATTGCCTTAGGGATCCCTGTTCCGACTTTCAAAGGTCACACTTTGGATCCTCCTTTGAGATCGAGATTTCAATGTAGAAATATTTCGGAAATATCTTTTGAAACTATGAGTCAACTATGTTCTTTTTTGGCTCCGAATGTGAAGAAAGACAGGATCAACAATCTCTTGGCAATGACGTATGGGTTAAATTCGCAAAATTTGGATGAAAAGACAGTTTCGCTTCCTATTTTCCCCTTGGACAATTTAACGAAAGCTATAAAAGTATGGAACATTAATCCGGATTTCTCTGAGGAGAGTATTTTTAATTTATGTTATCCAAAGAAGACGATCTTGAAATCTGATGAGATTCCTATTTTGGAAGAATTTTTGAAGTCTTTTAATATTGAAAGAGAAGAATATTTTGGATTGGAAAACAAGATCAAAATTGACAATTCGAAAGCTCATGTTAAATGTGCTTCTGGAAATGTGAATTTAAATTTCGAAGTTGAATCAGGAAATTCGAACAACTTCCCAAAAAATCACGAATTTATCTCCACAGAACCTCATGAAACTTTGATTTCGGAACTTCTGATGACCCATAAGGTATCTGATTTTTGTCTTCTGGGTCCTCGTGGAAGTGGGAAAACTACGGTAATTGAGGAATTTGCGAAAAGATTGAAATATGAGACAGAAACTATTGTACTTTATCAGGATATGAATTCAAGAGAATTAATTCAACAAAGAAGGATGCTCCCGAATGGAGACACTGTATGGGAAGATTCTCAACTTGTTAAAGCAGCAAAAAATGGAAGTTTATGTATTCTGGATGGAATTGAGAAAGTTCACTGGAGCACAATGGAGATGCTTGGTCCGTTGGTCCACCATAGATATCTTCAGTTGCCGGATGGAACGAGATTATTAGGAAATTTTTATTTTGAAAACTTGAAAGCGAAAACAAAAATGACAGAAGAAGAATTGGAAGAAAAAGGAATCTTTAAGATCAAGGATAGTTTGAGAATTGTTGCTTTGGGAGACTCGGAAAGTGCAACTTCAACAAAATGGTTAAATGAACAAATTTCGAGTCTTTTCTTATTTCATGTTTTGAAACCAATGTCCGTAGAAGAACAATGTGAAATTATTTTTAAACTTGTTCCCGAAGCTCCTAAGGAAGTTACAAAGAAATTGATTTTACTGAAGGAAGTACTTAATGTATCGACAGATACGAATATTCGAGGGATTTCTATAAGTTTGTCTTTAAGAAGATTGATTTATATAATTAAAAGATATACAAAAAATCCAGAAGAAGGAATTTATGAAGCTGTCAATAGGGCTGCTTTAAGCCGATTTATGCCTGCAATTACGAAATCTGCTTTTGAGAGTATTTTAAAAGACGTTGGAATTGTTCCTGATGCGAAAGCTGGTACCGATACAAAAGCTGGCCTTGAAGCGAAGATTAGTCCTGGAGAGAAGATGGAAGATTTGGGTGAAGGATGGCAAAAGAGATTGCAGGAAAATTATAAAAATCCGAATTCTATTATGACAGAATCGATGATTCCGGATATTGTTTTCTTTGATAACAAACAACATCTGAAAGTTATGGATGATATGGCGAAGGATTTTGAACTTGGATCTCATTTGTTGTTGATTGGAAACCAAGGAGTTGGAAAAAATAAGATTACAGACAGATTTTTGCAGCTGATAAAAAGACCGAGACAATACATGCAACTCCATAGAGACACTACAGTACAAAGTTTGACTGTACAGACTACGGTAGTCGATGGAATTTTGAAACACGAGGATTCACCTTTGGTCAAATCCGTGAAGAATGGACTCGTCCTTATTGTTGATGAAGCAGACAAAGCCCCACTTTATGTAGTTGCAGTTTTGAAATCTTTATTGGATTCTGGAGTTCTTTATTTATCAGATGGAAGGAGGATTCAACCACGAGAAATTGAAGAAAGAGAGAATTCAATCCCTATTCATCCGGATTTCAGACTGATCATGCTAGCAAATAGACCTGGATTTCCTTTTCTGGGAAACGACCTTTTTTCGATTTTAGGTGATCTTTTCTCTGTTCACGTCGTCGACAATCCAAGTAGATCCTCGGAACTTCAAATGTTGAAGAAGTATGGACCGGATGTTTCGGAAGAAAAATTACTTAAACTTGTTTCGATTTTTGACGAGTTGAGGGAAATGGCAGACAACAATCAACTAAATTATCCATATTCGACGAGGGAACTGGTGAATATTGTGAAACATATACAACTTTATCCTAATGATCCATTGACTACGGTAGTCAAAAATGTCTTTGATTTTGATTCTTTCACGAAGGACACGACAGAAACGATCGAAACCGTTTTTCAGAAATACGGTGTTCCTGTAGGTACGGTATCAAAGAAGTAGTTTACAGTAGTCTTTGTAGTTATAATATAGAATAATTGTTTTATAGTAGTTTCTGTAGGTACTGTATCAAAGAATTACTTTACAGTAGTTCCTTTAGATACAGTTTAGGAAAATTATTTTAAAGTAATTGTTTTGGAATAATAAATGTAGACTTATTGATGAATTTTTTAGGAATAAAAAGACCGAGAGATTCCGTGTTTTTGAGCAGAAAGTTTCCCTTGAAAGAACCCTCGATGATAGGGGAATGGGGAATAAAGAGAAACACAAAGCCTTTGGAAATTGAAGCGAAAGTTTTTCCACTTGATTCTGAGGTTGGTTTTTTTTAAAATTATATTTATTTTTATAGCGGTTTTATTTCAAAATATCTTTTTTCAGACAGAACATAAACTTCAGAAAAGAATGATGGTATTGGATATGAACCATTCTAGAGCAAGAAGATTTTCAGAAGAACAAATGTCTTTCCAACTTCCTATTTCAGATGTTAATATTTGTTCTGATATACTAAATATAGGTGGAAAGTTGGTTGTGGCTACAGTAAATCCACCAACTCTTTATGTGATCCCGGACGAGACGAAGCCTCAAGTCCTTGAAATTGATCTTTATCCTGATCTTTCGAGATTTTCCAAAGGTGATTTCAGACCGAGATTTAAACTAGGATTCTGGAGCGAAAACGAAGTTCTAGTTCATGAAGAAACGGTGGGTTTAAATAATACTATCACGAAGTCGTCTCGATACGAATTTTCGGAGTTTTCTTGTTGAGACCGAGAACTAGGATTTTATTTTTTATAGAATATTAATTTAAAATCTTTTAGTCAAATACCCTGTTGCTTGTGAACTTCGAAGAAAATTCAACAAGAAAACTGAATACAGAAGGAGATTCAAGTATTTTCTCTAAATTTGCGAAACTTTCATCGACGAGTTTGATGAATGACAACAATTTTTGGAGATTAGTGAACTCCGAGAAACCGATTTTGTTTGAGAAAAATGGGACCGAAATGAGGATTCTTCATCCTGGGAAGATCCCGGCCGGAATCCAAATTTTGAATCTTCCGATACCAATTTCTAATATCGTTCCCCTGAAGAAAGATAAGTATATAATTAATACAACAAACAAGAACAGAATCTTGACTTTTGAAGAAAATGGAAAAATCTTTCTAAGAGAATTAGAAGAAGGAGTAGAAATTCCAGTTTTTTTCGAAACAATTTCAAGTTTACAAAATTCGAACAATGGAATCCCTGAATCTATTTTAACAAATGAACAATTTTATGGATTGAAGTCAGAAAACTTCCCGGATTCTTTTTCAAAAGGAATTTTGAAAGGATGGAGGAGACCAGGTCTTGATGAGCAAGAAGTCGTTGATAAAACTCTACCGTATAGATCTGTGTTGGATAGAAACAAGTTGGTTCATCCTCAGAAAGAAGTTTTGGCTTTAGAAAATGGGATGATTATTCGGGCAATTCCGAAATGGCAGACCCCGGCAAAATCTCTTCCTTCGAGTAAGTTGTGTTTTATTAAATATAATTTAAAATAATTAGTGGAAATTTTTGGAATTTATTTTTATTTTTTATCTTTAATATAATTTAAAAATGGGAAATTGTTTAGATGTAACTCCATCTGATATCGGCGGGTTTCTGGAAGTGTTAGACACAAACAGGAACGTGATCCAATTTATTCCTGTCCCTATCGGTCGTCCGGGACTCTATCATGGATCTTGGATTTCTTCTATCTCCAAAACAAGTTTCTTAATTTCGAAGTCTCAAGACGAAAAGAATATTTATACTTGTCAAACAACTGGAGAAATCAAAAAATGGGAGATTGATGAAACTTCATTGATGAGTTCCTTGGATTCTTGGAAAAAGCTCTTTGGAGAAGACGATCCGAATATGAGGATAGAATTCCAAAAAGATGCTTCTGAAACAGATATGTCGAAATTACTAGAACCTACAGCAGGAAAAGTTGATCCCCAGAATGACCCTCATGTTGGTGGGAATCAATGGATGGGAGGTGTAGGAGGCTACAGTACTGCCGGACTCGGAGGCGCTGGTGGTCCTTTTAGATTGGATTCTGGAAATACTATTTATCAAATTGATGAAAATGCAAAGAACCAAATTCCAGAAGAATATAAAATGAAAGCAAGGAAAATTAATCGAGAAGAATACCACAAAAGATTGAAGGAATTGGACATGAATGAACATGATATTAATCTTTATGAATCATTTATGTCAAAAATTAAAAAACAAGTTGGGAATTTGAAGAATATTATTGACTCGCTGGAAGCAAGAGAAAACGAAAGACAGTGGAAAAAACATCAAACTTCAGGGGACTTGGACGATTCGAAAATCATCGATGGAATTACAGGAGAAAAATCTATTTTCAGAAGAAGGATGGATCTTCCTCCAGAACCTGGTACAGTACTGCAAAAACCGAAAAGAATTAGACTATGTTTCGATGTTTCTGGATCAATGTATAGATTCAACAGCTATGACAAAAGACTTCAGAAATCCTTGGAAGCTGGTTTGATGGTCATTGAGTCCTTCGAAGGAAAGAAAGATAAAATTAAGTACGATATTGTTGGACATTCTGGAGATGGTCCAGAACATAAGTTTATAGATGCAGAAAATCCTCCAAAGAATGAAAAAGAAAAATTCATCGTTTTGAAGAAAATGTTTCTCCATTCTCAATTCTGTATGAGTGGGGACTATACTTTGGAAGCTTTGAATGAAGCAATTTCGAAAGTTTCAAAAGAAACAGAAGTTGATGAGAGATTTGTGATCTTACTCAGTGATGCCAACCTCGATAGGTATGGTATTCATCCAAAGCATCTTGCGAAGCTTCTGGAATCTGATCAGAAAGTCCACGCTTTCGTCATCTTCATAGGGTCCCTCGGACCTCAGGCAGACAGGCTCGTCAAGGCTCTCCCGAACGGCAAAGCTTTCTATGCTGAAGACACTACTCAATTGCCGAATATTATTCAGTCTATCTTTGCTTCTACTTTGATGAAATAGGTTTTAGGGTTTTGGTTAATTAAATAAAAAATTGTTTTGAAAAGAAGTAAATCTCGACACGAAAATTTTCCTTATAGTTGAGCTGATGAAATATTTTTGATTTTTTTCGATTTTTCTGATCTGAAATCCATGTCTCATCCTTTTCAAAATAAAAAACATGTTACACTCTGAACATTCGAACTGGGGTGAATCTCGACACGAAAATATCCTTTATAGTTAGGCTGATGAGATATTTCCGATTTTCCCGAAATCCGTGTCTAGTTTTTTTTCAAAACAAAGGAATATTGCATTTCATTTAATCTTTGAAAGAAGACTAATCTCGACACGAAAATATCCCCATAGTTAATTGTTCTGATCTGCAATTCATGTCTGATTTTTTTCAAAACAAAAAACATGTTACACTTGTCCTTTCTCGTTTTCAATGTGTAAACTCAAATTCTCACAATATACCTTCGATTGGGAAAAGAGTTCTGAGTCACATACTACCATAAAAAATCGGATTTATTTCAGCTGAACTTCCTCGAAACACTTTTTCAGAGAATTATAGAATTTGAGTTTGTATTTGTTTGTTAGAGACTTCGAAGATTATAATTATATTCAAAAAAGTTTGAATTATTTCAAAGTCTACAATTTTAGCCTTTGCCCTTTTAGGAAATTCGATTAAAATCAGAAAGATTGTGATTTTAGACAAAAAACTTGAGCTATATTGAGTTTGAAAATTCGAGTTTTTTCTCTAAGAATGTTTTGCTAAAATTTGGCAGATTATGATTTTTATAAAAAGTTTGAACTATTTCGTAATCCGAAGTCCCCTTGTTCTATTTTAACTCTGGCTTCCTCTTTCGAATGTCAACTGCTCTTTCATTGCTTTCATTGCGTTAAAATTTTTGACGAGGAATGTTCGTCCATACTTCATCAAGGGGGGAAAACGGGCCACGAGTTGAACCAAACAATGACGAAAAATAAAATTTTTTTTAAAAGTGCAATAACTGTTTCTATTTTTAACAAAAAAACACAAAAATTTACAGAAATAATTTCCAAGTGTTAAAGAATATTGGTAACAAATTTTATTTTTTTATGTCCATTAGGGTACGAGTTATGGGGTCGCGAAGTGCGAAATCGAAAAATTCAGAAAATTTTGAGTCTTGCAACGAAAACTGCCTTCAAACAACTTTTTTCCGCTTCGAGACCAGATTATTCGGATTCTCCAAAGTCTCTTCTATCGCTCCATTATTTGTAATTCTGGCTAGGCCTTCTCGTGCACGAATTACGGTACTTGGAAGACCTCGGGTGTAAAATCGACATTTTTCGGTTTTTCTCATCCGCTAATTATCCTATTCGAGTAAATTTATGCTCCTCAGATCGGTATTACGATATGCTATGTTTCCTCAAGTTTTTGTTTTATTTAGTCAATTCTTGGATGAGTTATGAGGAGCCAAAGTTGAACGAGCTGTTTTCGATTTTTGGATTTTTGAGTCCCTCAACCACAGAAAACGGCGAGAAAGGCGGCGAGCAAGTCGAAGGGGCTTTTCTGGTCTCTCTCCCCAACCACCAGTCTCTCGTTTCCTAAAGACTGGTCGTCACAATGTACGTCTGTCTCCTAGTCTCTCTTGAACTTAGCAGTCTCTCGCTGTCCGCAGACTGATCGCCAAAGAGCACATTGTTCCTCTTGTCTCTCCTGCAGACCACCAGTCTCTTACTTTTGAAAATTGGTCGCCAGAGTGCGCGTCGTTGTTCTCGCCTCTCTCTGTTCCCCGTGCTCTTTTATTCCTAAATCGGTCGCTTAAGTGCGCGTTGTTTTTCTGGCGTCTCCTCCTGGACAGTGCTCTCTCACTCTCCAATATTGGTCGGCAGTGTACGTCGTTCACTATGGCGACGAGAAGGTCGACTGTCTGAAATTATTCCGGCTTCGTCGATTTTATATCAGAGGGTGTAAATAACATGGAAACCACCATAATTCAGCTATTGTTATTGCTCATTTCCAGTAATCATAAAGATGATGGATCTGTTCGATTTTATTTACTTTACACAACAGTTTGGGAGCAATAGTACTTTTCCCGTTAAAGACTGCTGTAATTCAAAGCAATATAACTCAAGAAATGTTTTTCACTGATGAATGGCTTTTGATTTTTAGAAATTTAAAGAACTTTGAATTATTCCAGTCAGGACCAAATACCACGACAGAAATACCATTCCAGACTTTGGAAAAATTGGTCTTGCAAGTGCTCCGGTCCCGCAACGAAAAATCAGATCTTAATTTACCAGAGAGTAAATTTCAAAGTGATTTCTGAAGAAAAATCGGGAAAAACGAAAACGACCGAAATTCTAAAATCAGAAAATCGTACAAGTCCATTGCATCTGTTTTCCGTAGCGAATGAAGGCCGAAAGGGTCGATAGGCGGGCAAACACAGACAAACAGGGAGAGTCTGTCTTTCCTTCTTTTAAATTATTTTGCAGTTTGCGCGCCGGTTGTCCTGCAAGCGAAATGAAAGCGAGTCGAGGGACCGACCGTCGTTTTTTCTCTCCGCGTTTCTTTCTTTTCTGGCTTTTCTGGTCCCTCTTCTTTCCGCAGTGTCGACTCTGCCAAGTGGATCCTCTGATTTAACTTATCCTTGTCTGGATTCACTTCTCTAGGAAATGTGATAATGACGTTTATCCGTTTTGACTAATTTTTGCATATTTGGATTGGGTTTTTGTGTACAAATTTACCCAGCTCCTCTACCCTGGTTTTTTTCTTTATATCGACTTTGCCAAGTGGATCCTGTGATCCAAACGTATCCCTATTTTGGATTTGCTTTTTTGGGGAACATGTTTATGACGTTTGTTTGTTTTGGCTAATTTCTATATTTTTGGATCGGGTTTTCACATAAAAATTTACCCACCTTCTCTATTTCCTTTTCTGTATCGATTCTGTCAAATAAATCTTCTGGTTCAACTTATCCCTGTCTCAGTTCCTTTGTTAATAATGTGACAACGGTGTTCATTCGTTTCAGTTTATTTACACATGTTTAGGCCTAATTTTTGAGTGTAATTTTATTTATTTCCTTTATCCTATCCTTCTTCCTTGTTTCTTTTTTTCCAAACAAATATTTCAATTCATTTTATCCTAATGTAAGTTTCCTTTCTTGACGTTACAATAATTCCGTTTCTGATTTGGCTGGATTCGATTTTTACAGTTTTACTTTTTATCCTATTTTGCTTCGTCATGTCGACTCTGCCAAATAAATCCCCGGTTCACTTCATTCTTAGCTGAATTCCTTTTTTAATAATGTGATAATCTTTCATTTTGTTTCTTCTAGACATATTTAAGTCTGATTTATTTTATAGTTTACATATACACATGACTTTACTTCCTTCACCCTATCTGCCACGTTAACCCCTCGGTTCAACTTATATCTCTTTGGATTTCCTTTTTCATAATGTAATAATCTTTTTTTCAATTTCATTTGGCCTACATGTTTTTAGGCCTAAATTTTTGTATGTTCAATTTCTTATATCCAATGTTCTCACCTAGTATTGACTTTTGGTTCTTTAATTCTCTCGTTTTCTACTGCTTTTCTGTTTCTGATTTTTCTGACTTGTTTTGATTCTTACTTTTTATTCTTCCCAATGAATTAATTCTGCCAAATAAATTTTCCGATTTCACTTATCCTTGTCTTGATCTCGATTCTCACCACTGTGACAACCTTATTCATCCTTTCCGTCTTATCTAGAAATATTTAGGCTCAGTTTTTCTATATTTCATTTGGTTTCACTTTGCACTTGATTTTTATTTCTCTATTGTCATGTACATTTTTTATTTTTTTATCTATAATTTTTTGTTTTTGGTCAAAGAATATACTTTTTTTTAAAAGGAGATAATAATACAAAAATTGATCTTAAAAATTCCGTAAAAACTCGGGTTTTTTTGTTTTTTCGAAAGTACACGTCAACGAAATTTTTTTTTCGAAAAATCGATATTTCCAAAAAAATAATTATTCCTAATGTTAATCAATGTTTTTCGTATTAGTCAGATGCTTTTTCTGTTAAAAGAAAAAAAATTGACGATAGGGAATTTTATCGAAAATATGACGTTGGAATTTTATTTTAAAAGAGTGAACTTGGTAGGGACACGTAAGCAAGGGAAATTTGTAGTCAATTTACACCTGAAAAGTTTCAGCAGTAAATTTCCAAATCTATTATGAGGAAATGTGACAGTGACTAGGATATCTTTTCGGGAAATGTGTAATTTTTACAGTGCGAAAATGAACTAATTTGTTTCTCCAAAAATCTTGAAATTTTCTCATTTACCTTCTTCGTCCTCGTGACGAACCCAGATAAGCCTGTTTTAATTCAGTCTGCCGGGCTCCTTTAGAGAAAGAGAAACGCTCAATGCCGACGGCAAGGAGAATGGAAAAGTCAAAAAACTCTAATTGAGATGTTTAATTAGTCATCAATTTTTTATTGATTAAATTGTTGTCGTTTTACGGAAGAGAACTGAAAGACGGATTTTGTTCTCGGGATATGTCTGAGAATTGACACTTTAATGGAACTCTGATTAGTCATTGGTTTTTATTGATTAATTTTTTTGATCGAACTCCACTGAGTGGACTAGTTAAATGAAGGATTTTGTTTTGAACTCTCTTGAAGTGTACTGTTCAATGGTTGAGGTTGTAATAATTTTTGATTCGTCATTAGTTGTTTATCGATTTACCTCGACTAAAGTAGATTGCATCAGATACGTTGTGGTAGGATGGCACGGATTCTCTTTAAAAATCCTCGAGATATAATCTTCGAAATTGAAATTTCAATAATTTTCAGTTGTTTACTTCTTGTTTATCGATTTATTTACTTCCATCAAAAATGATCTCGCTAGATGTTGGTCGAATGACATAGATTTTCTTAAAAAATCCTCTTGAGATATGTTTGTCCGATCGATTCTAATGGGTTCCATTGTTGTCTCAATCTGAGGGGTCAAAAATCGAATGAGAAATAATTTGGAAATCGGGACATTGTTTGTACAGTTGAAACAATTGCGAAAGATGTCAAAATTATGAATGTTCTACGTGTTTTAAATGAATTTTTTTTAAATTAGGAAAAATTAGTTTAAAAATAGAATTACGTTTCTTTTACGAAAATTAAGTTTTAAAAAGTAATGGAAGGAAGATTTCGGTAAAAGTCTATCTGAATAATATTAAAATCAAACAAATTTTTTTGAATGTTCTTTGATTTGTTCGTCTTTTTTTAAGACCAATGTTTCCCGATTTTTCACGACCGATTCTGATTCATCGAAGGCGTTTCAAGGCCCATGTTTGTCTGTTTTCGGATTTTTTCGAGAGAAAAACGGTCATTGACCTTGATAAGATTTCTATTAAAATCCTATTATATAGAAAGATAAATCTTAAATTCCAAAAGCCCTGATTTTTACTTTTTCCTGGAAAAACAACCTTTAATTTTCAAGTAAAATTTGAAATAAGTTGCACAATTTGAATCCGAAAATAAAGTCAATTTTTATTGCACTTTTAGACAAATTAATGTTTTTTAGATAAATCTTAAATTTATTCACATTAAAACTTATTACGTAAGGAGATAAAGTGAGAGCTTAAAAACCATATGCAGAACTAATTTGAAAATTACTCAAGATTATGAACAGGTGTGAATTGCATCGAACAACTCGAAGAATAGAAATAGTCTGTTTTTGCCTCAAGGACAAGTTGGGCTCATTTTATCTCTCTTTAACAAATTAGAATCATTCTGGTTCGATGCTTCTTATTAAAGAGACAAAATATACTTCTTTTGCTAAGTTCAGTATCTTTGTTTTTGTTTTTACAATGTTGAACTTATGTGGTCTAATATATTTTAATGAACTTGGTATCTTTTGTTTGTTTTCATTTTCAAAAAGTTAGACTTGTTTGGTTTGGTGTCTGATAAATTGGACTTATTCTAACTTGATACTCCTGGGCGAGTCGGATTTTGCGTCCTTTAACAAGTTTAATGTTTGTCTCCAAGTTTCCGCAATGTTGGACTTATTCGGTTTAATCTTCTACAAATTGAACTTATTTTATATTAATATTCTTGAGTAGGTTGAGCTCTAGAAAATTTGCTTTTTCTTAATATTCGACAATTCCAAGCCGTTTCACATTGATTTTCTGTAAAATATTTATTTCACATTAATTTTCTTTGAAGAGTTTAATTCGTTTCGTTTTTTGATCGATTTTTTGCTTGTCGTTCGTTTCCGCGTAGAAGCACGTGAAACTGATTTTTTTATTATTGATTTTTCAGATTCTCTGATATTCGTCACCAGTTAAATAATTTTATATTTTATGCTTCGTTAAAATCAAATTCTCGTCCTGAATTAATTTTGATCTCTCGACTTGGACCTCAGAAATATTTCTGCTCAAGATTCCAATTTTTATTAAAAATTTCGATTTTTCAAAATTGTTCCTCCAGCAACCCCATCAAGATTAGTCGAACCTGTTTCGACTCCGGAATTAATCGGGAAATCGATTAGTGGCCGTGCTTCGACAACGGTCCAGACGTCCACGACGAGCTCCTCGGGAGACAAAAGATTCGCCGCTTCTGCGGCTGAACCCGGACCTTCTGAACCTGGAAGCAATGTCGGGGCAAAAGATGAAGAACTTAGTCTCGTTCAGACAAGCCTCGGACACCAGATTGGCATCAAAAGGAAAGCCGTACCTCTCGATAGACCTAATACGAGTATCCTCTTCTCCAGTGATGAAATCAATTATCTGATTTACAGGTATCTCGAAGAAAACGGTATGTTTTGAATTTGTTTTGGTTAGGCATTAGGTATTTTGGAAGGTTTAAGAATTTTGTTCGAAGTAATTCCGTTGATATTTATGGTATTTTTTGCAGGATTCACTCACACTGCTTATTTATTCGGATCGGAATCCAATGTATACAGTGCCCAGATAGATCCGACTCAGGTGCCTAAGGGTGCCCTCGTGAAGATCCTCCAGAAAGGCGTTTTCTTCGCTGAGGCAGAGAGATACGCGCTTCTTGGAGGTGACGCTGTCGAGAAGTACGAGAAAACGGCAGGAACAATATCCCTCCTCGAGTCTGGTGAGTTGTCGATTCCATATCATAATCGATAGAAATTTGATAAAGTGGACGGGAATTCGGTGGAGTTTTATTGAAATTGATTTTTCAGCAAATCCTCCGGCAGCGAAGAAAATATGTGGGGTCATCGATAAAAAAGTCCTGAGTACAGAGGTCAATAGAATGAGAAGGGAGAGGCGAAAGGACCAGATTTCACTGCTGAAACAGAAGACAGAAGCGGCCGTGAGTGGGTCTAAACCTGATCTAACGGCACAGCACCAGATGGCGAAACTGGCCTTGAATAACTTAAGAGACAGGGAACATGACAGAGAGAAGGAGACGAAAGAGTCGGAGAGGAAGGATAAAATGGTCTCCTTGACCAATGGTGTCCAGCCACCAGGACATATGAAGTCGAAGAGTGTCGAAAAGGTTCGGGTTTCTTCTATATGCACTTTCATATCCGTATCAATACAGATATTGGTCTTGATATCGGTGTTGATATGAAGGTAGCATTGTACTGATTATCGAGTTTCAGAGAGTTCACTCGGCTACTCCTCCATCAACATCTCACGTAGCGTCAGGGTCCCGAGTGGATTTGAACAACCACAAAGAAGCCGTGAACGTCCTGAAGAACCACACTAATAATATACATCCGCAGTCCACGATCGGGATAGCTCAACCTACAGTCCAAAATATTCTGACCCATAATGCCCTCTTGAATTCCCCATTCCCGAATCTGGGTCATACAGGGATGGGCAACTTCCAAAGTATTCTGATGGCGAATGGAAACAAGGAAGCGGATATTAATAATTATTTGAAGCAATTTCAACAACTTCCGGCAGGGAACGGGGCAGGGACTCTGAACAGCGCTCCCGGGTCTGTATTATACTCATCACAAAAAACTCAATATTGAGTGGTGAAAGTTTCTTCGAGGTCTTCAATGTCGTTTGTCTCTTGACAAAGTGTGATTTGTCCGGCACAAGTGACAGTCCTGTAATTTTTAAAACTTAATCATACGTGTTTCATTGTTGTAGTTTTGTTTTGTCATTGGCACACTTGAAAACGGATGCTTTTCGATGGCACTGTTTATCTTTTTCTTTTTTTGTGGATTTGTTCATGAAAAGTAAAAGTGAAAAAAGCTTTCACCACGGATATTGAGGAATTGTAATTGTTTTGGGGTTTGATGGGGAAGCATGGGGAGACGGAATTCGGAGTTTCTGGGATCGGGGAGTTCGTGTCGAGACGGCCTTGGAGAGACTTGTTTGTAATTTTCATAATAGTGTGATTGTGGGACTACCATGTGAGGCTTCGGGAGTTGCTAGACACCGGGGATTCGCGCCGAGGCTGTCGTAGAAGCTCCGATTTCCGGGATAGTAGCGATTGAGGAGAAGATAGTTCGAGGACAGAGTGGTTAGTCCACGTAGATGGTGTTCGAGAAACCCAAAGTAATGCGGGAAGATACGAAAAAAGCTGTTTTCTTCCTGAAATGAAACATTTTGGGATTCCTTCAATTGTCTCCGTTGTGGCGACAAGAACACGGATTTCTGTTCGAGACCTGCTCGATGAGTTTTGTTTTTTAAGAATATTACGAAACGTTCTGAACACTAAAACCCCAATCCAAATCAATTCTTTTCATGGCTTCTATTTTCGAAATCTCGAGATTGGATTTGAATTATAAACATACTTTAATATGAAAATAACAGGAAATTGATTTGATCGAAGTCTGAAAGAGAAGACTAACCCGAAAACTAATCCAAAATTAAACCTTTTAAAATCAGTTTTATTTCCTCAATATATCGACACAGTGTCTATTTGTGGATACATCTCGATATATGAAAGTAGCACCTTTTCATTAAAAATAATTGACTGAAATCCTCGAACGGGAACTTTAAAAAAACTTATCAAGTCCGAATTCGGATCTTCTTCCTTAACATTGCTTCCACAGTAACCCCAGGAAACTGAAATTTCCGGAAAAATAAAAATTCAACTAATATCTTTTTAGGATTGCTCAGCAACTACAACTTCTCCAACTCCATCAACAACAGCAACAAATTCCGCTCGGAATCCAGACTTTTTCGTTCACGTTAGATCTAGGAGTAAACGAAAACTACGGGTTCTCCTGGAACCCGAAAAACTCGAGGCTTTGTGCAGTGAGCTTTGCTTTTGCGAATCCGAAGATCTTCCAACTTCCTCTGGAAAAACCGATAACTCAGTGGAACCAAGTTGAATTGAAATCGAAATGTCTGAATCTCTCTCATGATAGCAAGTTCAGTCATGAAGAAGAAAGACCGAAGAGGGAAATGGAGTTCCCGTCCTGTGATTGGAACTCCCAAGGAACGATGTTGATTACAGCCACCTTCAACGGGGTCGCCAGGCTATGGAACAACAAAGGTAAAATTTCTAAATTAAGAATTGAACTTTCAAATTTAAAAACCATTTTATTTAAAATACAAACACTCCATGAAATATCTGGAGTCTTCTGGGACACAGATACTTCCGAAATATTTTTGTAAAAAGTTAACTTTCAATTAATGATGTGATTTTAGGGAAGCTGATTCATACACTGAACGGCCATTGCGGGACCATCATGGGGGCCAGCTTCTCCCCTGGTGGAGAGAAAGTTTTCACCATCGGCATGGATAGGGTAAGTGATTTAAAAGTGATCAAATTAAGATGGACTAATTTTAATTCAATAACTTTATTTACCTAGTTATTTGATTAAAGATGTATATTTGTTTACTTTCTCGAATTAATAATTTATATATTTATTTACTTAAACTTTTCAGAAAGTAATAATCTGGGAGACCTCGACGGGCAGACTGATCCAGACTTTCCATCTTCGAGGGATCACCGACTATCATTGGCTCAACGATGAGATCTTCGCCTGCTGTTCCACGGAACTGGAAATCCTGATTCTGAGGGTCGGGGACGAACATCCTCTGAGAACTTTGAAAAGGAACCAGGGCGAAGTAAACTCGATCAGGTTCGACAGGATGGAGACAAAGTTCCTGGCTTCTGGTGGTGATGACGGTCTCCTGGTCATCTGGGACATGAACAAAGAAGATCCTGTGGCGAAGTTTGGAGGACATTCGAGAGGCATACACATGGTTCGATGGTCTCCTAAAGGTACTGTGATTGCCACGGCTGGACTGGATAGTCAGATAATCATCTGGCATGTTTTATTGAAAAAAGCTGTTTTGAATTTCCAAAATTCGGAATCGACTTACATGCTGGATTTTTCGCCGAACGGAAGGTACCTCGCTTCCTCCACTTTCGACTCGAAAATCTGTGTCTACGGTCTGGATTCTGGATCGATCTTAGCTCAGATAGGATACAAGACTCCCTTCTACGATATTTCTTGGGACGGCTCTGGAGAATGGATCGCGGCTGCTTCGCAAAATTCCCTGGTTTTTGTTGATCTTCGACAAAATATGAAAAATCACGAAATTCAAGAAGAATTGAAGAAAAATACGACTCCTTCAGTCGTCGCAATTAAGAATTGATTTTTTGGGATATAAATTTTCTAGAATTTTGTTGAAAATTTTGAAATCTTGAAGAATTTAGTAGACTTTTTGAACTTCTCAAAGATCTCATAGAAAATTCCAGAATCTTCTAGGGTTTAACTTTCCTAACATCTTCAAGAATCTCACCAGTTTCTACAACATTCCAGAATTTCACAAAGAATTCCATGACATTCCGAAATTTAAGGAAATCAATATTCAGGACCTCAAGATTCTGGAAAAGTCCAGAAATTCATGTTGGAATAATTTAAAAAAACTGTTGTATTATTACGATTGCTCAAAAATCCCAATTAGAAAAATATCAAAACTTCAAATTCGGTCTCATCCGGTACTCGGAAATTTGTAAATTTCTCACATCGTTGTTCCTCTTTGTTGTGTTGTGCCAAAGTGGTAATTTTCATGAAAATAAAAATTTTAAAAAAATTCCCTGGGTTGTTATTGAATAATATATTGGAAATATGTACGTGTGAATTATAGTTTTTGAAAACTCGTGATTCTTAGTATAGTTCTTTGTAGAGTTTCTACAGTATGCATCCAGAATAAGGTTCTTTGATTCTTTTATCGAGCATTATTTCGTCATGTTTGGAAACCGGTCTGGAAAACAAGCATCCGATTAATAGAACATCTACTCCGAGAAATACAGTCGAAATCACAAGTCCTGTCGACATTTCTTGACATATTCGAAAGGAATTTAATTTTTCTCTATTTTTACTGACTGTCCCGAGAAGAATCTAAATTTCATCGACATTCCTTGGGTATCTCGAGAGGAATTTTAATCTTAACGATATTTCTTGACTGTCTTGAAAAGAATCTAAATTCTGTCGAAATTCCTTGATATTTTTAGAAAGAATCCAGACTATTGACATTTCTTGACCGTCTCGAGAGGAATCCATATTCTGTCGAAATTTCTTGATATTTTCGAGGAGAATCCAGACTGTCAATCGCACTTTTGACAGCTTCTTCGAACGTCATTCTAATGTTCGGGACTCGAAACATTATTTTTTATTCTTTAGAGTTTATTCCTTTTGTTTATTATGCTTACCAAAACAAATTAATTTTTGAAGGAAAAAGTTTGTTTTTTACTTTTAATAAATTTAAAAATCTAATTTAGTGGAGGAACTTGCGACGGAATTCTTCGAACGTGCCATCTACGGAATTATTGGACTCTTCGTTTTCTCGTTTTTCTTGATCTTTGTCTTTATCATCAGCAGGTAACACTTGTTTATCCAACTTTATTAACCTTTATCTAATCCTACTTTAATTTATCTGATAATTAAAGTGCATATTATTTCAGATGCTTCAGGTCGCCTTGAACAATGGAGCCCATTTATTGCATAATTACTTTTTAAATTAAGAGTTGGAACAATAAATATTTTTCTATTCAAAACAAATAATTGAGATTTATTTCTGAAAATAAAAATTTATCGAGCTCAAAATGTTGGTTTCATAGCAAATGAGAGAAAATTACTAAGTAAACATATTTCGTATTAAAACGGATATTCAAAAATAAAAAGTTGTTGGGTTAAAGAACACTAGTTGCGAAAAGAAAGATGATGAAAAAATAATTGATCAAGTTGGTAGTTATACAAAAATGATATCTTTCGTATAAGGATCAATTTTCTTTTATTTATTTTTTCCACCTGTTTTTTCAAAATAAAATTCTAAAGAATGATCTTGCTATGAGAAATTTCAAAAACGATATTTGAATGAATTTTTCTCTTCTGAGAGGATCTGGATGGATTTCGGATTAATTAACTTCAGAGTCCAACGGGTACCGGGGGAGGGCGGACAGGCTGGAATTGCTCATTAACAGCCTTCATGCCCTGAGGCTTTTCGGTCTGTCTCCTTGCCAACGACGACAGGTAACGAACGAAAGGAAGTCGACGAAGGGTAACGGACGAAGGGAAGCCTTTCCCGAAGCCATCAATGACAAAAACAGAAACCTCTAAAGACCCATTTTCAAATCCTCTCTTTACTGTTGGTGTCTAATTTTTTCTTTTATATTTGTATTTTTTGAGGATAAAATAAAACTTCCTATTTTCAAAATGACAGGATCTCCGAGAGTGAGTTTTTAAAGGAATTCATTTTGTTATTGTTAGAAGTACTGTGTTTTTAAGAAATGACTTTTAAAAATACCGTATTCCTGAAAAAGTTCTTTGTAAATACTTGATTTTTTAAAATAACGTATTTTATGGTAGTATTGTATTCCAGACCGAAAGTTATAAATCAGGAAAATACTGTATTTAAAATAAACAATACCTTAAGCAACTACCATAGTTAAGGATACTGTAATTTAGGGTATTATGTTTAGAGATGCTGTAGTCAAGGATACTAAATTTGAGGAAAACATAATATTTCAGGAAAGTACAGTTGAGAACACTATTCTAAGAAAAATATTGTACTTTATAGAAAAACTGTAATTTAGAATTATATTGTTTTTAGAACAAATACGTCCAATCAGGTCAGGTCCCGGTCCAGAGTTTTCAACCCAATGGTCCATATTACCGTAGTTGCTGTTGTCATGTGCGGAAATTGACAATTATCTTCGGAATCATAGAAATTTTCCTAGTTTGTTTCATGATTGTCGCTGTGATTCCAGATTTGAGTGTGAAGATTTGTCATATCGAAAATGTTTCTGGAAACAGTACTCCTCCTACCACAGTAGCTACAGTATCCACGGTGTCCCCCGGTGTGACTACCCCTAGTATGGTGACTCCCAGTGCGACGACTCCTAGAGTGACGACTTTCGGTGTGCCAACCGGTGGGTCTCAGAGAATCCCGGTCTTGAGGCTCAAAAGACAGGCACCGGGGACAGGGAACAATACTTCCGTTTCCGGAGTTTCTTCCACAACAAAAACCTTGGAGACTTCTACTTTCCCAACAACAACTTCGAGGAATATGGAATCTACATCGATCTCTCCAGAAGACGAAAATGCGACAAATGTGGATTGGTATAATACCACAGGAATCCCGAACCCGTGAGTTTCTTTTTTTTTAAATAAAGACATCATAATTTTGTAGACCCCTGAAACTTCTCCGATATTTCACCTGCGAATGTAACGTCATGTGGCTTTCCTTGGCGTTGATCCATATCCTTTCCGCTAACATGATGTTCTACGGCCTGAAGTCGACCCGATGGTACCTGTTCCTACCTCACATCACCATGAGATGTCTTAGTGTCCTTGTGGTCCTACTTTTTTGTGGATTCCTTCTTGCTGGATTTTTCTTCGGACAAGTTTCGGAAAACGTAACAATGATTATTTGGATTCTGGTGGCCGTTGGGCTTATTTTTTGTCTACCGTATTGTTACATCATATTCATCGAAATCAAATGTATCCATTTTGTGAAAATGTCCGCGGAAACAGGGTTCTCGATCTCGAACACCAGACCCATAGGTCCCCCCACGTTGTCGCTCAGCGAGTCTAGACCACCCCCTCAGGCTCAGGGAGGAAACGGGATCCAGATGCAGAACCTCACGAGATCCCCCCAGCCCCAGGAACTCCCTCCTCTGAGACATACGTACGGAACAGGAAACGTCGGAAATTGAATAATTCGTTATTTAAAATTTCTAAATTTTAAAAATTAAATAAACTTAAGATTTTTTTCGTCATCGTTTTTTTACTTTTTTGGTTTCAGTCGGAAATTCAAGCGGGAAAACTTTTCAAATTCGATTTTTGATGAGTCATCGATTTTTCGAAATCAAGTGAAAGTTTTTAAAACTAATGTCCCAATTGAAAATTTGAAATCTCTAAAGTTTTGAAATTCTTTTCAAGATTATTTCGAACAAAAAATTCGTCTTTGATTTCCGACGAAAATATAATTAAAAAGACGAAATTTTAAGAAAGTTCTAGAATTTTCTGAAATCATGTAAGGTTTAAGATTTTCGTGTTTTTTTTAAAGTGATTGAAAGTTCTGAAAACATTTAGGAATTCCTCTCGAAATTACCTCGTACATAGTTTATCAAAGTTTTGTTTTTGTAAATATATTTCCATAAGAAGTAATAGAAGAAGTCTCTAGAATGTTCCAGAATCCAATGGACATTTCTAGAAACCCCGGGATTTTGAATCCAAAAAAATCCTAAAACTCGAAACCTTAATCAAGACAGATTCCAAAATAATTTCTGTTTTCTAATATTTTAGAATCAATTTATTTCTATATTTCAAGACTTTTCCTCGTGAACTTTGAGTTTCGAAATTATAATTATGAAATTACTATTTCTCTTGTTTTTCATTTCCTTGTCTCAAAACCGACTTGAATTCTTCTTCGATCTACCTTTGTTTTCCGTGGTAGGTTTGTTCTCATCCGTTCTCAAGACCGGAGCGAGTCGATGAGGACAAACAATCGATTCCCGAAACGAATGGTCATTTTCGATTGCTGCAAATTACTCATCCCCTTTTCCGTTTACTTTAATCTTTTCCTTCTAATTTATATTTAATATTAATTCTGTCCTACCATATCTCGAAATGTAGACAACCCTAAAGACAAATTATCGACTCTTGAAACGAACAGTCACTTTTAATTACCTCAATTCACCTTTATGTAATTACCTTGTTTTTGTTCACCTTGTCTTTTATATTTAATTTTAATTTCGCTATATATGGTCTCTGTCAAAGCAAATCACGTGGGCGACGACCGATTCCTGAAGCGAACGGTCACTTCCGATTATTTCTTCTTACTCAGCTTCTTTTTCGTCTTGTTCTTATACAACGGTTATTTTATTTCCCATCTTTTATTCAATGTATAATATTAATTTATTTTGATTTTGTTTCGTGATTAAAACAGATCGCGAAAAGGATTGATTTTCGAAACGAACAGACACTTTCGACTATTTCTTTTTCATATAATTATTTTGTATATTTTGTATTTTTCTCCTATCTTTCACTTCATCACTACCGCTGAAATTTCAAGGAACAACGTCAGAAGAAATCAACTATATCCGTGAGTCACCGATCTTTGATCAATTCTTTTTTCGATCTTGGACACAAAAGCACGTCATCGATTTTATTCCTTTTGTTTATTCCATATTCTACATTTTCCGCTTTTTCATATAAAAATCTGTTGTTTTTTTTTCTCTTTTTGGGGATCCTTGTTGCCAATTTGTTCTTTTCCCAAGTGGTTTGGCAGGGATTGCCTATTTCTAGAGTCCATCTCCATGTGCCATAGGGCTTACGTTTTGCGGCAAAAAGCGAAAAGACTTACTCTGCTGCCACGCACCATTTTTTCTACCCAACAATTTATTGATTCTTCTCTTCCCTTTTTTCCATGAAGCTTCAGAATTTCCCTCCGTCTGCCGTTTTTGCTTTGTTTTGTGTTTTTTGGATGCGAAAGTTTCGATTTTCAATTTTCATGCCCTCGGTTTTTTTCCGGATTTTGGTTAATATGGAAATATAGAAACTTTTTAGTTTCAGATTTGGGAGTAAGGCTGGCACCATCAAGCCGGATTCCCTATTACTCTATATTAATTTGGGCAAATTTGTCGAAGAAGGAACCCCTTTAAAAGGGTCAAAAATCAGCGAAAATGTGGGTGAATCAGGGCATGGAAGCCCTGATTCCGATCATTAACAAAATTCAAGTAAGTTCTTCATAAAATTATTTCCTTTTAACCGAAAGTCATTCTTTATCGAAGATCGATATATGAATTTTTGTTTTTTAATTGAATATTAATATATGAATTTTATTTTTCAAACAACGTTGGGATAATAGTTTTACATTCCATATAGAAGACCAATACATGGGTTTTTGCTTTTTGTTGAGAATGGATTTATAGTTTTTTTCTTTTATCGAAGATCGATATCAATTTCTATTTTTAGGATGCTTTCACAGCTGTTGGAACTTCACTCAATTTCGATCTTCCTCAAATCGCCGTAGTCGGTGGACAATCCGCAGGAAAGTCTTCTGTGTTAGAGAACTTTGTTGGAAAGTATGTCTTTATTAATTAGGGATAATGACAATTAATGAGTAATTAATTTTTAAGGGATTTTTTACCTCGAGGTTCCGGTATTGTAACCCGTCGTCCTTTGGTTCTGCAGTTGATCAATGATCGCAATGAATATGCGGAATTCTTGCACAAGAAGGGACATAAATTCGCGGATTTTGATTCTGTTAGAAAAGAAATCGAAGATGAAACCGACAGAGTTACAGGATCCAACAAGGGAATTTCGGATTTGCCAATTAATCTTCGTGTTTTCTCTCCTCATGTTCTCAATCTGACTTTGATCGACTTGCCTGGTATGACGAAAGTACCAGTAGGAGATCAACCACCCGATATCGAACATCAAATTAGAGAAATGCTGATTCGATACATTTCTAGAGAATCATGCTTGATCTTGGCTGTCACTCCAGCAAATTCGGATTTGGCGACGTCAGATGCTTTGAAGCTTGCTAGAGAAGTTGATCCACAAGGATTAAGAACGATCGGTGTGTTGACGAAATTGGATTTGATGGACGATGGGACGGATGCGAGAGACATTTTGGAAAATAAGTTATTCCCTCTTAGGAGAGGATATGTTGGAGTTATCAATCGTTCACAGAAAGATATCGTTGGAAAGAAAGACATAAGAGCGGCTCTGGAAGCGGAAAGAATGTTCTTCATTTCCCATCCTAGCTACCGTCATATGGCTGATAGACTCGGAACACCGTATTTGCAGAAAACTTTGAATTCGCAATTGACGCAGCACATTCAAGATACACTTCCGACTTTGAGAGACAGTCTTCAGAAGAAAATCTTTTCGTTGGAAAAAGATGTGGCGGAATATAAACAATTTAGTGTGAACGACCCTGGAAGAAAAACGAAGGCTTTAATGCAGATGGTTCAAGCATTTACGGCAGATATGGAGAGATCTATAGAAGGATCTTCAGCGAAATTAGTATCCACAAATGAATTATCTGGTGGTGCGAGAATTAATAGACTTTTCCACGAAAGATTCCCGTTTGAGATAGTTAAGATGACGATTGATGAGAAAGAAATGAGAAGAGAGATACAATACGCAATAAGAAACATACATGGTATTCGAGTTGGATTGTTTACTCCTGATATGGCGTTTGAAGCAATTGTCAAAAAACAAATTCAACGTTTGAAAGAACCAGCTACCAAGTGTGTTGATCTTGTTATGACGGAATTGTCAAGTGTCGTTCGTCAATGTAGCGAAAGTGTTGCACGTTATCCGAGACTTCGTGATTGTATTGAACAGATAGTTACGAACTATATGAGACAACAAGAAGCATATGCAAAACAACAAATCTCGATGATCGTTGATTACGAATTGGCTTACATGAATACAAATCACGAGGATTTTATTGGATTTTCTAATGCAGAAGCTAAAGCAAGCCAAGGACAGACAAAGAAGAACCTAGGTAATCAAGTTATCCGAAAGGGTTGGTTAGCAATTCACAACATAAGCTTCGTTCGTGGGAGCAGAGATTGCTGGTTTGTTCTTACTTCTGATAACTTGTCATGGTATAAGGATGATGAAGAAAAAGAAAAGAAATATATGCTTCCTCTTGATGGAATTAAGTTGAAGGATCTTGAAGCTGGATTTATGTCACGTCAACATAAGTTTGCTCTGTTCTATCCTGATGGAAAGTAAGTTTTTTTAAAGATTATTTTTATTAATAAATCTTTTTTAAAATTACATTTTAAATTTGCTAAATTTCAGCCAGTAAGTGCTAGTTTTATTTTTGCTTGCTGCAAAAAGTTTCCATGGTTTTAGCAAGTTTTTTTCGAAGGTTTTGGCGCTAACATTTTTTGAAATTTTAAAGTCTGATAATGTCTAAATTCAATACTAACAATATTAATTTTCCAGGAGGTAATTCGTTTTTCTGACTTTATCAGAGTTGGATTGCTGCTTCGGTGACATTTTTCGATCATTTTTATCTTTGCTTTCAAGTGTTGTCCTGAGTTTTACTAACATCGTCTTGTTAACTATCTTAGAGCTTTTTCCCATTGTTTTTAAAGCTGAAAAAAGTTAACCAGATACAAATATGAATTTTTTAGGAACATCTACAAGGATTATAAACAACTTGAGTTGAGTGCCAATAACCTCGATGACGTTGAAGCTTGGAAAGCTTCATTCTTACGTGCTGGAGTTTATCCTGAGAAAGAATCAGCACCAATTGACGAGGTTCGTTTGTATTTTATTTACTTTAATAATTTGTGAATTAAAGCAGGAGGTCCGTTTTTACACTAAAAAGAGAAGTTTTGGATATAGTTGAATTGTGGTTTGAATATTTATGTAGCTTAGATTTTTTGGTTTTCGCTTATGTTTTCTTAGTTAATTTTTTTATTCTTGATAATTCATTTTTTTAGAATGGTCAAGTTGAGGACGCTGGCAGCATGGATCCACAACTTGAGCGTCAAGTCGAAACTATTCGTAACCTTGTTGATTCTTACATGAGAATCATTACGAAGACTATAAGAGATTTGGTTCCGAAATCAATCATGTATTTAATTGTCAACAAGATAAGCGAATTTCTCAGAGAAGAGCTTTTGGCACATCTATATCAATCTGGAGGTGATACAGAAAGTTTGATGGAAGAGTCGGCATTGGAAGCACAGAAGAGAGATGAAACATTGAGAATGTACCAGGCTTGTAAAGAAGCGTTGGCTATTATTAACAATGCGACATCTAACATTCAATCAGCTGCTTCTGGACAGATGGCAATGGTCAACAATCATCCTCAGATGAATCATGGAGGTCCTCCTAGACAAGCACCTATACCACCGGGTGTCAATAGAGTTGCTCCCCCACGTCCGATGGGTCCTCCTCCTCCTGGTAGACCGCTTCCGGGTGTTCCACCTATGGGAGGTGCTCCTATGCCACCGTAAGTTTTCTTGGGATTTAAAAACATGAGGATAATTACTAATCTGCTTTATAAAACAGGCGTCCACCATTTGGTGGTCCTCGTCCACCAATGTAGTAATTGAGGTAAACAATACCTAATGGTGTAAATGTGGTTTTTGTGCAGATTAGTATTTGTAGTAGTTTTATTTCCGTTCTGGTTTGTTAGGTAGTTTTAAATCACTTTTTAGGCCGCAACATCGTCCAATTCTGCCAGACAGACCAGCGATTCCCAGAAGACCACAGTAATAATTTTGTACTTTTATATTGGCAATAGAGGATTTTAAACTCATGGAAATGCACTTTGGTTAAAACTATCGAAACGGTTCGTCTGTATTTGTCTGGATTAAGATTCCCGGCCTCCTATTGTAGCCAGCATTATCGCCAATAATTTATTAGAAATCACTTGTGTAATTTTAATCAATTTATCTTTTTACTTATGTTTTTACAGTTAGCTTTTGAAGAATTTAGGGACTTCGAAGCTTTTTTTTCAGTCACGGTGATATTTTTTTAATAAATAAAGTAAAGAGCAATTTGGTGTTGATCATGTGGAAGAATTTCTTTTGAAATGAAAGTCATTGGTCATTCAGGAAAAGGAGAATTTGGTTGAAAAGGAAAGAGGAATTCCCTATTGAATCGTTTCGCTATGGTTCTCGGACAAATTTTTCTCTTCTTGTTTTAGCCCTTCATTGTTACTTTTGTCTGGGTTTGGATATTTTTTGTCTCTTTGTTTCGTACTGGATTTTGGATAATTTTTCGACTTTTTTGTCTAGGTATTTCTCTTTTTTTTCATTGAATTTCGTTTCGGTTTTTTCTCGGCATTGTTTTTTTCCGTCCCGGTTTGGGCTCTTTTCAACTCTTTGTGAAATCCCTTCTTTGGAAGTAGTTTCGCACTGGTCCTAGAATTCATTTGTTTTCCTTGGTATCGGTTTCAATGTGTTTTATCTCTCTCTGGTCCTGGTACACGTTTTTCTATTATTTATTTGTGAGGAAAAACTGGTCGGGTTTTGTTTCTAATCTTTTAAGTAATTTCAAGGATTAAAAAATTAAAATTTATTTTACGAAATTTGATATTTTTAAGATGATTTCAAAACTTTAGACATTCCTATTTGTTCTGGGCCATCAAAAATGCAAACAATTTTGCTGAACGTTCGACAGAAGAACTTTCTAGGTCACAACAAAAGAAAATGTCTCGTGGCAATATTTTTATTTTTTATCTTTTGTTTTGTTACTTTAGTTTCCATATTGTCAAAATCGACTTTCCTGAGCTACCATTTATGTAAACGTTAGGTTTATCCTCAGAAAAAGAGAATCGAAAAATGGATTTTCGATTTTTTGGTTAAAAGGTCCCGAAGATCCGTATTGGAATTATTTTGCAAAAATATTTGTTTGCAGTTTTTATGACAACGTGATTTAGAGCTGAGATTCGTTTTAGATAATTTCACGGAAAAACAACTTAATTTTATAATTGCATAATTGAGAAACCAGATTCCAAACCCCGATTTATGGGATTTTCTGGGAATTCACTTTAAATCAATTTTTTTGGCAAAACTTATTCCGGTTTCTATAATATAAACACACGATTTTCCTAAAAAAAACTTCGAATTGAAAAATCTAAAATCGATTGTTGAGTCATTTTCGGTATTTTTAGTATTTGCGACATTTTTATTGATCTTATTTTTCCTATTGTACTAAAAAATGACCTATTCTAAGATTTTTGACTCTCTCGTAGGTTGTATTCTTTTCTATCTTACTCAAAAAATTAAGTTGTCCAAGGATTTTCGGTATTTTTGTTGATCTTATTCTTTTCTATTTTACTCGAAAAATTGAGTTGTCTGAAAATTTTTGATGCAATTTATCTTTCGAGAAAGCTACGAAAGAAGACGGCTAGAACGCTCGGGACATGTCCAACTACATTGTTCTTGTTGAATTTTATCTCTCACTCCATCTTTCGTTTTAAAATTGTTTTAGAATAGGACTGCTCACTTTATTTTGATAATTTTGAGTCTTCGTCAAAGAAATATAAAATTTTCTTCGGTACGTTTTAAATTTAAGCTTTTTTCGCATTCATTTTTAATCTAATTTTTCCATATTACTTTTTATAGCTATTCGATTCAAGTTTATGGACAGGAAAATAATTTCTATATATAAAATTGCATTAAAAAATAAACACTTTCCGAAAATGAGTACTTGATTTTTTTGGGAGATCACTTTCAGTTCACTTTTAACGAGCATTTATATATGAAAACAACCCGGAAACTCGTTACTTACTAATGCTGGTATAATCCCCTTTATTTAAGGCTATAATTTTTTATTCACCATGATTACTTTTCCGATTACAGTTCGTAGAACGAAAAAAAACGTAGTTTCCATAAATTTCCATCAGAAATAAACCAAAATTTCCTAAATCTAGCTTTTGTTTGGTACAACTACTTTTTGGATCAGTTCGTAAGCTGGAAAAATACAATTTCTATATATAGATATTTAATAAAAATGAACTAAAAATACCTTGGAAAATAACTCTTATCCTACCTCCTGATGCTAAAGTCTTGGCTTTCCTTAATACAATTATTCAATCATGATGTGTAGGTCGAGAAAATTTAATTTTATATATGAATTTCCACTAAAAATAAAACTTCACAGAGAATAATAATTATCCGATCTCTTTTTTAAGCTACAACTTTTCTTTAATACAATTACTCGAGCATAGTTCGTAGATCAGGGAAATTTAGTTTTTGTGTGTGAATTTTTAATAAAAACAAGCGAAGAAATCCATAGACTACATATCTAACTTCCTATTGCTAAAGCTATAACTGTTTTTTAGTATTATTACTCAGATTTTGCAGTTCATAGATCATAAAACATAATTTCCATCTATTAGCATCTTTAAAAGTGCAACGAGAACAAGAGCTCCTTGGAAACTAATGGTTGCTTAATCTTCTTTTGCTACTGCTGCAAGTTCTTTTTTTAGCAGTTTTGTGTTTCGAATTCTTCGACACAAGTATTGTACACGCTCTTGTTTGATGACGTTTATAATTTCCCGAAATTTTTAAAATATTTGCTTCTATATTTTTATATTTTCAGACTTATGAATTTGGGAAAAATCTCGAGGAAAAGCCGGGTTTAAACGGTGATGTCGACAATAAAATGGAAACGACTCTTTTGGTCATCCAAAACTTCAAAAAAATTTACTTTTATTTTCGGAATTACAACAGTTTGTGTGATTTTATGGATATGCAATGAATCCCAAAGAATATATCTGGATAAGAGAACAGAAGATTCAGAAAACAGTGCTGCTACACATGTTTTCATTCCTCGAGTTGTTGGAGTAAGTTCTTACTTTTTCATATATGAACATTTATTTTTTATATACCAACTTTCATATTTTAATCTTTGTTTTACAGCGTCAAGATCGACATTTGAAGCATGAGGATTCAGGAAATGATTCTAAAATCGCGGTGGTTGTAATGTCAGCAACTCGTTCAGCAGCGATTAAAAATCATCTTTCCCAATTACTCAAATATCGATCTGATCCTGAGAAATTTCCAATTATCATTTCTCAAGATGGTGATAGAACTGATGTAACGAGTGTTATCAAAACTTTCGTCAACGATTCAGCAGGAGTTCATTTCATTCATCACAAAGCAAGGACGGGAGTCGGGAGTGCAATCCATAAATCAGCAAAAAATTATTTTTTCATTGCTCAACATTACAAATTTGCACTTGACAGTGTTTTCCAGGAATACGGATACAAAACTGCTATTATAACAGAAGGTAATCTATTTTATACATATTAATATTAACATTGATATTAACGTAATAAGGTTAATATTGATATACATCGATATTAATATGTGTTACTATATTGAATTCTTCAATTTCAGATGACTTGGATATTGCCGAAGACTTTTTCTCTTATTTCGATGCGACCAAACGCCTACTTTACGAGGATCCATCCATCTGGTGTATTTCAGCTTGGAACGACAACGGCGCGGCTTCTCTCGTTGATAGAGCGAAATCAGAAAAACTTTATAGGACGGACTTTTTCCCTGGTCTTGGATGGATGTTGACTTCTGAAACTTGGAAAGAGTTGAGTGCTAAATGGCCAGAAGCTTATTGGGATGACTGGCTCAGGAGACAGGATGTGAGGCAAAATAGGGTCTGTATAAGACCTGAAGTTTCGAGAACTGCCCACAACAACAGGTTGGCAGGGAAAGGTTCCAGCAAGTGAGTTTAGAATTTAAAATTTATTGTTAATTTTCTCGAAATTCATAATTAGTTTCTTAAATTGATGATTGAACTTTTTCAGTGGTCTGTACAAGAAATTCCTTGCTTCTATCGGACTGCCAGATACCCCGGTTGACTTTTCTCTTGTGGACACCGAAAGACTGAAGAAGAAGAATTACGACCCTTTCTTTGGTTCCTTGATTAAATCAGCTAAAGAACTAGAAATCAGTGACGTCACGGAGAAAAAATATCCATTGAAGAAAGATATAAGTTACCGTATTCGGTACAAGGATCCAAGAGAATACAGAAAAATAGCAAAAAGTTTTTCTTTGATGAACGACATTCGGAGTGGAATGGCAAGGACAGCATATTACGGCATTATTCCCTTTAGGATCGATGGAATTCAATTTTATGCTGTTCATGGAAACTTGGATTTATCGAGACCTTTTGGTGAATTTCCGACTTCAGAGCTCTATAACGATGACTGGGACAAGATGACTAGATATTTGGATTTTGCTGAATTTTATTGTAAGCCAGGAAAATGGGCAGGGAAATGTGATCCTCATGATCCAGAAATGATTGCTTGGTTCACTAAAAGAGGTCAAACAAAAAGACTTCAATCCTGGGGTGAAATGATTGTAATCTGATCCTGGAAAGAAATGATCATTTTATTTTGAAGACGATCAATTTTACCCTAAGAAGAAATGATCTGAATTTGATATTGAAAAAATGACTACTTCTGAAAAGAGATTATTATTTCCTGATTCTGAGAAGAAATGATTGTCATTCTGTCTCGAATTTGCCTTGAACTACCGGTTCCGTCTTCTGATCTCATTCAGTGCTTTCTCTAGAAGATTTTTTATTAGATTTTAATTCGAAAGTTGATTACGGTGTATGGAGAAAATCAGTTATAAATTTTTATTTAAAAAAGCTCAATTTAAAAATCACCCGTAAAAAATAAAATATAAATAAATGAATAAAATTTAATTCAATTTTCTTAGCAAAATTATAAGATGAAGTTGAAGTGAAAATATCTGTATAAATGGTTGGTACTTGATTTAAATCGTTTCCATTATTACATCCAGAATCAGAGCAACAACAACCTTTGATGAGATTCTCGACAAAAGAACATTTGTTGTCCATTTTCAAAGTCGAACATACCTCTATCGGATCACAGAGATACAGCGTCCCAATATCTCCTAGAGTCAGATTTGCACATTCCCCGGAGCAGTCCATGTAGGACCCAGAGTACCAGTCAGTGGGTCTTACGACTTCTGGGAAAATCGTCGTTAATTTTGAATTTCTCCGGATAAGGCTGTTCGAAGAATCTGGATTAAATTCGATTCCAGAATAACACGACAGATTCTTTTGTGGAGGAGCCACAGTGAAGGTTCTATTGAAAAAATCTGGGGAAATAGAAGGTCTAACGTTACAAAACGTTGCATTCGAACAACAACACATCGTCATATCATCCGCAACAATATCACATTTTTCCATAAGTCCCATATCTTCACAAACTCTATAGGGGTCACATAGAAAAACCGTTATTGGAGAGTCGTTCAAAGTTAAAGTAACATTTGCACAACTTCCTCGGCATTCCATTTCTGCTCCTGTGATGTAATGATGACGATTTCCTAAAAATCTCTACATATCCTAAAGTCTACAGTAATCTCACCAGTAACAACTCCTATGAAGCAGTTCACGATATCTCCGTCTGCAAACCCATTAACACCAAACAAATTAAGCAGAAAAATTAACCCGACGAAATATCTCCAGAAAAAATTCATCCTATTATTTCTACATCAATCGATGATAGAAAGTTCAAATAAAAAGAAAGCTTATCAACTTCCAGGTTTTTCAGTGAGAGGAATTTCATATGACTTATATTTCATAAAAACGGACTGTAGCAACCATAAATCAACGATCAATTGTCCTAAACACGCTCCCGAAAAAGCATATTCCAAAGAAAGTATTTGATTAACCGCTGTCATTAAAAGACAAAAGTGAATCAACAATTTTCCCTCAGAAAGAACTCGCAGCTGCATATTTCTGAAGCTCTTCTGTCCGATTCACGACTGCTTCCCGAAGACATGCGTAGATCTTCTCGTTTCCATCAAATGCAGCATCGATTATTTTGTCAAGCTGGTTTATGTGATAACTATTCTTGTAATCCATCATGATTGATTCTCGAGTTCCATCTGCAAAAACAATCATCAATACCAATAATTGCAAGGAAATGAAACTCACTTAATGTAGCTACAACAATTTTCGGAGCATTTCCTCTGACTTCTAAATTGTTTAAATCGGTGCAAATATGTCCATGGACAATTCCACATTCCACAGCCGATACTATTCCCTTCACTGGAATTCCGGCATCTACCAAAGCAAGACAAGCAGCATTGATACAGGCGGCAAGATGAGATCCGTCTCCCTGGATTATTTCGAAAAAGATATCCACCCTGGTTCTGGGATAAGCAGCTCGGTCAATCACGGATTTCAGAGTTTTCTCTAACAACCTTCCGGCTTCCATCGAACGTTGGGCTTTTCTTTTGCTCCTCAAGGCGAAACTTGCCAAGGAAAACTGACAATTGATGTGACACAAGTCGTCGCCTGATCTCCCACGAGATTGTCGAGGACCGTAAACTGCACACAGGACTTTCGTACAGCCCTGTTCGTAGTAAACGGATCCGTCGGCTTGTCTGTATTGTCCGAATTTGAAGTTTATGTTTCTGATCTGGTCGAATCTCCTTCCATCGTACCGGATTCCATAGGCATCGTAGGTATTCAACCTTCGTTGTCTGTTCATGATTGATTATTGGGGATTTTGGACTTGAGTATTTGAGGCTTCTTGTTGTTTATTGAAGAGAGCTTTCGGGGCTTGTTCTGCAAATACGATCATCAACCGACGGTTCACTCGCATCTGCTTGTCGATGCCTAAAA